>JAGDYQ010000151.1:922733-945758 GCA_021962125.1 Bulinus truncatus
AATTGCTGCTAGTTTCCTTACTTTACTTTTTAAAACCGTATAAAAAACTCGGAATCGCCCGACCTGAATATCTCGAGGCTTTGATGTTAATCTCCGAGGATTAGACGGCCGCCCCATACGTTTCGTTAATCAAACGGCGTGTTTCTTCTCATGGGCCCGTGTGTTTCCCCTCCCTGCTAGTCATTGAAATAAAGAGTACCCTGCGGTCCGGTGTGCTGTGTTGAATGTAGGTATTTGGGCCCAGGACGTGACGAGCAAATTGTATGACACGTTTTAATAAAAAAAAAAAATTAAACATGGCAAAAGTCGTGCGCGATTGTAATGTTAAAAGTGTGTCTGATACATTATGTATTAATATATATGTTGTGTTAGGTTAGATGCGCACCATTAATTGACCTGAAGTGAAAAACTTAAAGTCAAGGCGTACAATGAAATACATGAGAATTAAATAATGGACAAATTACAGAAGCTGTAGAGCAGTGGTTCTCAGAGAGAGTCGCAGGCGAATTTCAAGTAGGTCGCGACAAGATTTTGAATGTATTCATGATTGTAAATCTATCTCTCTACAGTCACTTGCTACAAAACTATACGTTTGTAAAATTGGGAATTAAAATAAATATAAAACAATTTAATAAATGCTGTTCTCTCTTTCTATATTTGTTTCCCTTTGCTGTGAATTCGAAAAAAAAAAACCAACAACAGCATTTTAATATGGCTGTGCGCCACACCAACACTGACGTCGCATAGCGTACAGCTCTGAGAACCACAGCAGTTGGAGAATACTTCATATGAGATGCCCACATTGTAGCACAATGCATCCAAAAACAATCATATGAGATGCCCACATTGTAGCACAATGCATCCAAAACAATCATATGGTGATGCCCACATTGTAGTACAATGCATACAAAACAAACATATGAGATGCCCTCATTGTGCAAGCACAATGCATCCAAAACAAACATATGAGATGCCCACATTGTAGCACAATGCATCCAAAACAATCATATGAGATGCCCACATTGTAGCACAATGCATCCAAAACAAACAGACATCTTTAATGAAAGGTTTGCATAACACCAAATAATATAGCTTATAAAAGCGGCGGCCAAATGCAGCTCTTCTCTGAATACGCCAAACCTTCCCCCTCCTGAACTAGTGTAATCACTGTATCACGTTTTAGTTTAATTCAAATAAATTTTTTTTAAAATGGACTATGGTGACGTTCTTCATACAATTTTTTTTTTAAACCACAATAACAACCGGGATGTCGGCTCGCGTTGACCCCATGCGTGGCCGATCCTGAATTATATAATACAGAATTATAGAGTCCAAGCCATGCAGCCTGATTAAAAGTTATGCACACACTAATTTGTGCACGCAGTGCAACGTAGACTATGCTCGCTGTCTTTTGTTAGTAACATTAAGCCAGACATTCTATATGCCACCACATAGTACCAAAGGTTTTTAAACACAAAGACACATCAATTCTTTATTTGTCAAAATATCTCAATAGCAGCGAGCACACCGACTCTACATATAATGAAAGGGTTTCATTAAACAAAGACTACACATGTTTTTTTTATCCAAGTTGGCAGTCTAGTGCACTTATGCCAGAGTCTGGGCAGGGCCTTCCAGTATATAATTCTATACCGGAATATACACCTAGCACTCAGTCAATATCCATGGCTGACAATTCAGGACATTTAATACAGAGAGAAGCAGGGGGGGTGCATGCGATGCTTCATTGGTAACGGTAGAGTTATCCCAGTTTTCAAAAAAAAAATTATAAAAATGCCAATATAAATAAACTGAGCGCTACCAAAATACAGAGTGACGCCAGCACAAGAACCTATCTTGCTTATTAACGTGTATACCATGGGAAGGAACATGATATAAAATAAAAATGTGTTTTAAGATTAGAGTCTCTACACGCTAATTCACGATAATATTAATAATCATAGTCAGGTGCTTCCTACAGAGTGAAAAAAAAAAACAAAATCATATACTCTAATTTTATAATGAACAGGGCCTTAAATTGTATTATTTATACAATTACGAGCAATATATACACACTTTCACATATGCTCATACATACATGTGTGTATATATATATTTATGAGAAGAGATACATATAACTCTCGTAAAGGGCCAATAAATCGACAGCTAAGAACCCAAGTATTCCTATTATCTGTAGTTTAAACGTGAATACAATGTAACAATATCTGATTTATTTTCCATAAATTTGTACACAGACAGAATGGTTTGCCGGCACAGATAACACATTCTTGACGGTGACAAAAGAGCGTAAAATTCTGCTGCCATTGTGCTCGGGTGGGGGGTCACAGGTTTGACGGTTTAAAAGGAAATGGAGGGGTGGTGGGGGGGGGGCATCTTAACAGCGATTTATCCAGCTATACATTCAAGAGTCGCTCCAGCGAGAAAAAATGGAAATCTGAATCAGCTGAAGCGGTGACGGGTCAACTGAAGGTGCCGACGACTCACGTTCTACTTTCAATGACAAGTATGGGAAGCACTGAATCTCGAGAGTTTTTTAGTTCCAACCGGTTACAAGTTAACTATTGCAAATGCTAAATTTACTGATATCGCTTTCGCACAATCAATACACATGACTTAGTATTGGTTGAATCTAGGCATAATGTCACGTATAGTATAACCTTCCTCAGACTACACTAGTTTGGAAGTAATAAAGGGGCAGACACAAATAAAAAAAAAGACCCGAGCTCTTTTACATGAATTCAAAATCTAACCCAGTAACTTGACGATGACTTTAGAAATATATATATATATATATATATATATATATATATATATATATATATATATATATATATATGTATATATATATAAAATTCATTCAAGTGAACAAGTTAACGGACCTGCTGACAGAGGTACCATCACGTGCTCAACAGCAGCCAGCAGGGGGTAATGGGAAGGGGTGGGAGGTGGAAGGACAGCAACGTACACTGGAGGTAAGTTTTTTCAAACCCGGTCAGATGCGGGAATTGGGATAATTATGTCCCCTCATTGAGGCCAGAAGCAAGTAACAAACGTCAACGCCATGGATGTCGGGTGGGAGGGGTGGGTGGGGGTTGAGGGGGTTATACATACCCAACCGCAAGGTTTAACATGGTTGAAACAAGTGAGTATACGAAGTGTTAGACTTTGGGTCCGAACCCAGAGTAAAGGTTAGATGGATTTTAATGAACATGAGCTATGGTGAATAAGTAGATTGTATTAGCCAGCATCAATCATATGAGTTGTTTAAATATGATGATGGAATAGCGTGCCATACAGACGATTTGTTTCCTCACATGATTTTTATTTTCCTAACATTTTCACGAGCGTGCGCAGAACATTACTCAGCACTGACAACAATAGATACTCCATATTGACTCGACTAGTCTCATTAAAGACACATGTTAATGTAGGAGCAAATTTGAATCTATCTCAAACCTAACTTGATCCTCATTAATTACAAGTGCATGTGTAATATTTTTCGTCTCCCCCTTTTCTATGTTACGTTACCACAGGCATGTCAAAAGAGAATGTCAGTTAAATTGAAGCAATACCGCCCAAGTTTATAAAGGGGCATCGAAATGTAAACAATTTAGGGTGAACTTAACATTAACATGGGGTGGATTGCGAAATGTAAACACTGAGGTGAACTTAACATTAACATGGGGTGATTGAGAAATGTAAAAAAAAACAAAGGAATTAAAAAAAAAATGTAACACCAAATTTAAGAGAAAAAATTCAATTGTTTCATAGACAGTAGCCATTTACCCACATGAGATTTCTCAATAAAATCATTTTTTTTTTCAACATGACCCATCATCTGACTTCACTATTTGATTGGGATTGTTCCCTAGATTTGACCCCAGGCGGATAAAACAGTGAGGTAAAAAGGGTAAAATGTGTTGGGGGATGGGGGGGAAGAATGCTCTTTTGAATTTTTTTTTGTTAAAACTGATAAATTTTGCAGAAATGACGCAAAATTATTTTTTGAGTTCAAAGCTTTCTTCTTTAAAAAAACGTGTATATATCTTCAGAATCCATGCCATTTTTTTTATGATTGCACTGAATAAGTTAAACTTAACTATAATCCGTACATAATTCTGTATGAATATATAAGCTTGTAAAACCTTTCATGATTCTTACGTATATCAAAAATCAAAACTAAAAAATCCAGTATCAGGCAATCGACCTTAATGGGGGGGGGGGGGGGGGGGGGGGGGGGGAGGTCATGGCAGAATAGCAGTCGGATATATACGCAGTTATTGGCTCTCGTGGACCTATTTCTATTCACATTTACCGTGCATAATGCAGGCTGTCAAGAGTAATTGAACGCACTGTCTACTCGACACACACACACACACACGATCCTCTAACACTCTTAAGTGGCTATGAAGAAGTGGCGAGATAGACCTGGAGGGTGATTCACAGTTTGCGTGACACAAGAAAACCATAACAGAACCTGAGGGCTCTTTCTTTTTTTTTATTTCAATTGTTTTACTGGTTATAGAGGCCCTCTAGCTCGGGAAGAGGGAGATATGACAACTCAAAGAGCAGACACGGACAGAATTCGTCGAGTATGGCGAAGCCAGGTGGAGGCATGCAAATGAGAACATTTACATATGGACTTTCAACTTTCGACAAGACTACATCCCCGCATTAATCACAGAAATGTTTCATGCTGATGGTCTGAGCTGTTTTAAAATAAATATATATATATATATATATATATATATATATATATATATATATATATATATATATATATATATATATATATATATATATATATATGGACACACGGTGAGACAAAATATGAAAAATAGTTGTAAAACGGCAGAGATTATATTTTCAGATAGAAATGTCCAGGGATAAGCCCCGGGCCATGACGCCTATTAATAAAAGCACCTGCCGATCTTATAGTACAACAGGTAGTGATCTCTATCGGTGGTGACCTTAGGAGCCGCATGTTGGCTATTCGTTGACCGGCTTCATGAGATGGCCTTTATTATTATTATTATTTCATGAATTTTTTTTTCACCGGATCCTGGTAAACTATGACGTGGCTATTTAAATAAAGATTGTCCTACAGTATAAACAAGCAAACTGCAAGGCATCCTTAGGGCGACGGGTTAGTGTTGTTTTTAGTCCCAGGTCAATTTTAGTTTCAGTTTTTATTTCTGTTTTTTTTTTCTGTAATAATTTCAGTTTTCGTCTAGTTTTAGTCTTGCTGCTAATTTTAGTTTTAGCTTTAGTTTCTGCTTTCGACGAAACATCGGAACGACGGGTGCTGCTGGTGTCTACTTCCCCACTTCCATCCCCCCACATCAAATCAACGCAACCTTTATTTTTCTTTTGAAAACACAATACAAGCTGGATCTTTTTTTTTTAGTCAACCGTGGCGTGTTGTTTGTGGTGGAAAGTAAAAGCCAACATATCCACAAATGGACTGAAGTGGAGGGGGGGGGGGGGGGGGGGGGGGGGGTGGGAGAAAGAGACAGAGAAGAAAGAAAAACATTTTGTATTTGCGACTTGATGCGTATTAATCTTTACGGATAATGCATTCGGCCTGGGATCAGTTGAAGTCAAAGGATCAACAGCCATCATCTGATAAACGTTTGGGAGTGGCCGACCTCCACTCAGATGAACAAAACATCATGGGCCTATGAATCAGTGGAGGCATACACTTCAAAAAAAAAAAATTAAAAAGAAGAAAAAAAAAATACAATGCCGGGGGTATTTAATTAAGGAGTGAAGGGGTGCAGTTGACTCCCCATTGCCACACCCCCCAAGCTGAATTATTCAATCCATCACATTCTTTGCATCGAGTTAAATAATGTTTTCTCTCCCCCCCCCCCAAATATCAACAAACTCTGTGGAGGTGCACGCCACAGTCTGTGATTGATAGTGTGTTACGCCCATTCTGAAATTAATTTAATTAAAACAACAACTCGGTCATATGTCTACTTAGTATGGATGAAAGGGGAAAACAAAGTGTCATTCGGAGTTATCACAGTATGTACAGTTAGGACTGGGAGAGTTCTATACACTGAACTATATAGATAGAAACTTCTGAACTATTGCTAAGCAGTGTACAGTAAGATTGATTAGTGATGACATCGTAAAAAAAAGATCTTTAGGAACCTGTGTGTGCAGCCCTCGTATTAAGGGAGGGGCACTGGGGGCCGTGCCCCTTCGCTAGGTGTGGAGTGCCCCCCCCCCTGCTTAAAAAAGAAGAAAAGAGGAAAAATAAAGAAAAAGTAAAAGGTGCCCCCCTTGCTGAGTATTGTGCCCCTGCTTACTTTGACCTGGCTACGGGCCTGGGGGGGGGGGGGGGGGGGGTGTGTGTGTGTGTGTGTGTGTGTGTGAAATCCCTGCATGGACGAGATGTCATCTCTTATATCCTAAAAAAAAAAAAAAAAAAAAAAAAAAAAACAGCCAATCGTCCACCTAAATGGAAAAAAAAAAAAAACCCCCCTGTAACAGTAAATTAATAAGAGTTTTTTTGGGAAAAGTGAGTGCTGGTAAAGTTTTCTTAGCCATAAGGGACCAATGGGGCAGATGAAGTGTAGAATTCGTCTCTCATTCTCTAAACCTCGGCATATGACGGGATTGTGTTGCTAATAAAAAAACACCTAGACGCCTTTACATCCCTAACTAATTGTCAAGTACCCATTGAAACCTGGGTGGACTGAGGGATTTGTTTCTATCCAACTTTTACCAGGCCTGGAAAAATTCACTTGGTTCTCACCGAGGATCGAACCCGGGTCTCTCAGGTCGACAGTAGAGTGCCCTAAACCGTTCAACCATCCGTCCTCTTTCGAAAATGTGCAGTTGTTAAAAGTGGCCTACATTAAGAAAGTACTAAATTGTCGAAAAGAAACTCCGGCTGATTTAGCAACGTGTCTTCATATCGGGAAATTCATTAGGACACAGCAAGACTCTCACGGATGACTCGTTTATTTATAGGTTATACAGAGGAGAGCGGGAAAAAAACACCAATCATATTCACTATCTCAAACAATCTCCACGTTCAACAAAACACACAATTTAATGAATAAATAGCTAGATGTGTCAGGTAAATTCAGATTTGATATGAAGTGTACTCACTATAACCTACAACGTCATGGCTCTATACCGTGGAGCTAGACAGTTCACAACCGTGTGAAATATCTTGAGCCCCCCCCTTCCCTTTCACCATGCCTCCAGTACACTGTATCAGTTACTTACAAATTTTTAAAGACTTATCTCACGCATTCCTTCTTCATCTGTTATCTCTTTTAGCATGGGTTGGAGAGAAGAAGGAGAAGGATATTCTCTGACCCAATATCCATTTCTTTTTCTCTGACTTAAACTTGATATCACCACTCCCCCTGAAACTCCACCACCAGCCCTGACACATTCTAAGAAAACCCCCATGTCATTTTTTTTTTTACTTTTTAGATTACAATACAGACTCAAGACCTGACTAAACTGAACCATGTTTTATCAAGTTTAACACACACACAAACACACACACACACACACTTTATAAAACACCCGTCTTTCTTTTTTCATTTGAGTTTACATCCTATCTGGAAAGTGGGGACTATCTTCTGACAGGAGGATAATTGTGACTGGCAAATGCTGTAAGAAACATGACCATTCCATAACTACGCGGGGAGTTGCTCAGCAAAAGTAAATACAGTGGATTCCGCTTATTTGGGACAAATCTCAAAGAAACCAAACCAAGAAGCCAATAGTAAATGTATGTTTAACTGGGACAGCCGCTTAATTGGGACAGCCGCTTATTTGGGACAAATCTCAAAGAAACCAAACCAAGAAGCCAACAGTAAATGTGTATTATGATAAGGATACATGCTAATTGGGACAAAAGCTTTCGGTCCCGATGTGTCCCAATTAAGCGGAATCGACTATGCATATATTTGTATTCCCAATGACTTTTTCTCTTTTCCAGCCTGGAGTGAATATAATGGCAGACGAATGCTGACTTGAAATAGTAAAATTGAAAAGAGATTTGGCTAATAACAACTATTTAACAGTTAAACTAAAAATGAATGATTTAACGTCCGATAATGTGTAGTGGAAAAAAAACTCAAAGTAAGGAAATGCATGTTTATGAAATGGTCTAATGTTAAAAAAATGAAACAAAACGAAGTAGTGGGATGAAATGCAGCAAAATGAGATGAGTGGGGATGTAGTAAAATGAGAGATGTGTAAGTGGGTGTAAAATGAGAGATGTGTGGGGGGAATGTAGTAAAATGAGAGATGTGTGGGGGGATGTAGTAAAATGAGAGATGAGTGGGAGGATGTAGTGAAATGAGAGATGAGTGGGGGAATGTAGTAATTTAGTGAGAGATGTGTGGGGGATGGTAGTAAAATGAGAGATGAGTGGGGGGATGTGGTAAAATGAGAGATGAGTGGGGGAATGTAGTAAAATGAGAGGATGAGAGTGTGGGGGATGTAGTAAAATGAGAGATGAGTGGGGGATGTAATAAAATGAGAGATGAGTGGGGGGATGTGTAGTAAAATGAGAGATGAGTGGGGGGATGTAGTAAAATGAGAGATGAGTGGGGGATGTAGTAAAATGAGAGATGTGTGGGGGGATGTAGTAAAATGAGGAGATGTGTGGGGGGAAATGTAGTAAAACAGAGAGATAGTGTGGGGGAAATGTAGTAAAATGAGAGAGATGTGTGGGGGGAAATGTAGTAAAATGAGAGATGTGTGGGGGAAATGTAGTAAAATGAGAGATGTGGGGGGAAATGTAGTAAAATGAGAGATGTGTGGGGGAAATGTAGTAAAATGAGAGATGGGGGTGTAGTAAAATGAGAGATGTGTGGGGGGAAATGTAGTAAAATGAGAGATGTGTGGGGGAAATGCAAAAAGTAAAACCCTGAGAGTGATGGGGGTGGGTGGGAGCAAAACGAGAGATGTGTGGGGGAAATGTAGTAAAATGAGAGATGGGGGGGGGGGGAAATGTAGTAAAATGAGGAGATGTGTGGGGGAAATGTAGTAAAATGAGAGAGTGGGGGAATGTGGTAAAATGAGAGACGTGGGGGATGTAGTAAAATGAGAGATGTGGGGGGAAATGTAGTAAAATGAGAGATGTGTGGGGGGAGATGTAGTAAAATGAGAGATGAGTGGGGGATGTAGTAAAATGAGATGTGTGGGGGTGTAGTAAAACGAGAGATGTGTGGGGGAAATGTAGTAAAATTGAGGAGATGTGTGGGGGGATGTAGTAAAATGAGATGAGTGGGAGGATGTAGTAAAATGAGAGATGAGTGGGGGGATGTAGCAAAGGGGAGAGATGTGTGGGGGGATGTAGTAAAATGAGAGATGGGTGGGGGATGTAGTAAAATGAGAGATGAGTGGGGGATGTAGTAAAATGAGAGATGAGTGGGGGAATGTAGTAAATGAGAGAGGTGTGGGGGATGTAGTAAAATGAGAGATGAGTGGGGGATGTAATAAAATGAGAGATGAGTGGGGGGATGTAGTAAAATGAGAGATGAGTGGGGGGGATGTAGTAAATGGAGAGATGAGTGGGGGATGTAGTAAAATGAGAGAGATGTGTGGGGGATGTAGTAAAATGAGAGATGTGGGGGGAGATGTAGTAAAATGAGAGATGTGTGGGGGGAAATGTAGTAAAATGAGAGATGTGTGGGGGAAATGTAGTAAAATGAGAGATGGGGGGAAATGTATGTCAGATGGGGAAATGTGTAATGAGATGTGGGGGGAAATGTATAAACATGAGAGATGTGTGGGGGGAAATGTAGTAAAATGAGAGATGTGTGGGGGAAATGTAGTAAAATGAGAGATGTGTGGGGGAAATGTAGTAAAATGAGAGATGGGGAAATGTAGTAAAATGAGAGATGTGTGGGGGAAATGTAGTAAATGAGAGATGTGTGGGGGAAGTCATGTAGTGAAAATGAGAGATGTGTGGGGGAAATGTGTAAAATGAGAGGTGTGGGGGAAATGTAGTAAAATGAGAGATGTGTGGGGGGAAATTGTAGTAGTAAAATGAGAGATGTGTGGGGGAAATGTAGTAATAGAGAGAGATGAAATACTGGCCAAAGCAAAGAAGTATTATGTGGAAATATAAAACAAAATAGCAGAGGATGATGGTGGAAATGTAGTAATGAGAGATGTGTGGGGGGAATGTGTAAAATGAGAGATGTGGTGGTGTAAGTGAAAATGAGAGATGTAGCAGAGGGGGATGTACCGTAAAATGAAGAGATGTATGTGGGGGAAATGTAAGTAAAATGAGAGATGTGAGGTACCAAGGCAGAAATAGAAGATGTGTAGAGAAATATTAGTAGAGAGATGTGTGGGGGGAAATGTAGTAAAATGAGAGATGTGGGGGAATGTAGTAAAATGAGAGATGTGGGGATGTAGTAAAATCAGAGATGTGGGGGGGAAATGTAGTAAATGAGAGATGTGTCAGGGGATGTAGTAAAATGAGAGATAAGTGGGGGATGTAGTAAAATAGAGAGATGTGTGGGGGGTGTAGTAAAATGAGATGTGTGGGGGGAAATGTAGTAAAATGAGAGATGTGTGGGGGATGTAGTAAAATGAGAGATGAGTGGGAGGATGTAGTAAAATGGAGATGAGTAGGGGGGATGTAGTAAGTGAGAGATGTGTACAGGGGGATGTAGTAAAATGAGAGATGTGTGGGGGGATGTAGTAAAATGAGAGAGATGAGTGGGGGATGTAAAGAAATGAGAGATGAGTGGGGGAATGTAGTAAATGAGAGATGTGGGGGATGTAGTAAAATGAGATGAGTGGGGATGTAATAAAATGAGAGATGAGTGGGGGATGTAGTAAAATGAGAGATGAGTGGGGGATGTAGTAAAATGAGAGATGAGTGGGGGATGTAGTAAAATGAGAGATGTATTTAGGGGATGTGTAAATGAGAGATGTGTGGGGGAAATGTAGTAAAATGAGAGATGTGTGGGGGGAAATGTAGTAAAAATGAGAGATGTGGGGGGAAATGTAGTAAAATGAGAGATGTGTGGGGGGAAATGTAGTAAAATGAGAGATGTGTGGGGGGAAATGTAGTAAAATGAGAGATGTGTGGGGGGAAATGTAGTAAAATGAGAGATGTGTGGGGGGAAATGTAGTAAAATGAGAGATGTGTGGGGGGAAATGTAGTAAAATGAGAGATGTGGGGGGTGTAGTAAAATGAGAGATGTGTGGGGGGAAATGTAGTAAAATGAGAGATGTGTGGGGGAAATGTAGTAAAATGAGAGATGTGGGGGTGTAGTAAAATGAGAGATGTGTGGGGGGAAATGTAGTAAAATGAGAGATGTGTGGGGTGAAATGTAGTAAAATGGGAGAGATGTGTGGGGGGAAATGTAGTAAAATGAGAGATGTGGGGGGAATGTAGTAAAATGAGAGATGTGGGGGGATGTAGTAAAATGAGAGATGTGTGGGGGAAAATGTAGTAAAATGAGAGATGTGTGGGGGGTTGTAGTAAAATGAGAGATGTGTGGGGAATGTAGTTAAATGAGAGATGAGTGGGGGGATGTAGTAAAATGAGAGATGAGTGGGGGGATGTAGTAAAATGAGAGATGAGTGGGGGGGGTGTAGTAAAATGAGAGATGAGTGGGGGGATATAGAAAAATGAGGGATGTGTGGGGGGATGTAGTAAAATGAGAGATGAGTGGGGGATGTAGTAAAAAATGAGAGTTGTGTGTGGGGGGATGTAGTTAAATGGGAGATGTAGGGGGAAATGTAGTAAAATGAGAGATGTGTGGGAAATAGTAAAATGGAGAGATGTGGGGGGAAATGTAGTAAAATGAGAGATGTGGGGGGGGAAATGTAGTAAAATGAGAGATGTGGGGGTGTAGTAAAATGAGAGATGTGTGGGGGGAAATGTAGTAAAATGAGAGATGTGTGGGGGAAATGTTGTAAAATGAGAGATGTGTGGGGGGAAATGTTGTAAAATGAGAGATGTGTGGGGGAAATGTAGTAAAATGAGAGATGTGTGGGGGGAAATATAGTAAAATGAGAGATGTGGGGGGTGTAGTAAAATGAGAGATGTGTGGGGGGGGGGTGAATGGCATACATTATACATTTAAATTGTAACTATGTAAATAAGAATCCAATGATTTTCATAACAACGAAATCATTTGTATCAAAACAGAATTGTGTATATATAATTGAGCATATGCTTCTACATATATTGGTTGTACATAACGGGAGCTTGGGGGGGGGGGGATAGCAAAATGCATAACTGGACATTGATTTCCAATCCCTTTCTTCCTTGCATGCCCTTTGTGGTTTCCACACCTCCATTATAACGTCTCTACCCCCATCGGTTCCTACACCCTCTTCACACATTTCTTCACCATTCAAAAACACACACACACACATATACATACACACATAAGATGAACTCGTCTGAGAACATCAAAAGCGACTTACGTGGATACAACAAGTCAACACCAATGTGCAAAAGGTTTTAATTTTTTTTTCCTTCAAAAAATAAACACATGAGTCGTTCGGAGATATTTCGACCATACTATCAGACCGATCTTCTTAAACAGGGCGTCATGGTAGAGAGACTGCATCCTCACCGCAACGACTTGTCACCGACACAAAGTCCACTGTGTCAGCACATACTTGGTGTCTAGTATGTCATGTGCAGTAGGCGTCCATTACAAAAGTGGCATAATGCGGATTATTGTTGAGTTAGGGCTCTACGTTGAGTCAAGTGCGGTCATTTGTTGAGTTTGGTGCGCATCTACGTTGAGTCAAGTGCGGTTATTTGTTGAGTTTGGTGCGCATCTACGTTGAGTCAAGTGCGGTTATATGTTGAGTTTGGTGCGCATCTACGTTGAGTCAAGTGCGGTTATATGTTGAGTTTGGTGCACATCTACGTTGATGTCAAGTGCGGTTATTTTTTGAGTTTGGTGCGCCTCTCATTAAATCAGTCTGTCTCTATTGTCTCACTATTTTCATTCGCAAAACAAACTTGTTCAATTTACTATGGGGGCCTTTCTTTATGTGAATGTATATAAAAAAAAAAAAGAAGTAGAGCGCATCTCCTACCAACTACACGCGTGATCTAAGAATACGTGTTATTCCCCCCCCCCCTCAAACACTCACAGACAGTTTTAAACACGTCTGTAGAGTCCAGAAACACAACACACTGTGTCAAGAGAAAGATCTATCAACATTTCTCCATCAATGTCAACTCCTCAACAATTAACGTCCTGAAAAATTTTGTTGAGAATTACAGCGGCGGAAGTTTTGAAAAAAAAACACGCCCCGGCGCCCCCCCCCAACCCACCCTACATCCTTAAAAAAAAAAAAGTTTTGGTAACATTACATGCTTGCAAGGCTTAAACTCCCAACACCAGACACCGAAGTGATTACACAGCTGGACGTGCCCTGTTGTCCACACTTTTTCAGCTTCTGGCCAGCAATTTTTTTTTAAAGTTTCTGCCCCTGAAGAAGGGTAAATACTGGACGGACGAAACTACCAACAGAAAGAACAAAATGACAAATGAGTGAGGGGTGAGAGGATACCGAGTGTGGCTGTAGCAGGGAGGTGGAGTGGAGGGCGGGGGGCTAGCACTTCAGACAAGGATCTTCAATTATTTTTTTTTTACCTCACCATCGCCACATCACGAGCTCACATGACGCTCACACATTCCTTTCTCCCGGGCTGAATTGAATATTTCAATCAAAAAGACACTTGATTGGATTAAAGGAACCCATGTGCCGTACACGCGAAATCATTAGTGCGAAATGGTGGAAAGAAGTGGGTGGGGACGGTCGAGAGAAAGAAGACCCACGAGAACAAAAAAAAAAACAAAAACTCTGGCAATCCTCCAAGAGTCACTATTATATTTCATTAAATAATCTTTTCGCTATAATTCTTCTCCATTATTATAATAATTATCTAATAATATGGGGGGGGGGGGGGGGCTGGCTGCCATTCAATTAATCAAAGCTACAAGGTTTACTATTACACATTGACTCGGGGCGGTGCCGGCCCTGAAAGCTCCAGACTCAATTGTTGATTTTTTTCCTCAATGGACACGCTCCAGACCTATTCCCCAAAGAGTTGTTTCCCGATAAGGAATGATACTAAAAGAAAATCTGGTTCGTTCAAATGGATGCTCCGAATAGTTAACTGACATTTAACAGAAGCGATGTGATTAACGGTCGATCGCCTTCATTGTTTTTCATTCATCTGTTTATATCATTTAGTATAAAAAATGGATTATACAAAGTTAACACAGTACATCGTGAAATAGCTACTGGCCAGTGATACAATGTAAAGCTAGTTTATATTTTAAACTAGTAAATGTGGACCGATTATTCGCACGGGTTCGGCCTAAGCGAGAACAGTCAACCTGGTATAGTCAATGATGAACATTGATGACAGACGAAACGGAGAAATTTAACATATACAATGATTTCAATCGGTATACGTCCCTTACATTTACGTTCACGCGCGCTTAGCTAAAATGCCAAAATGAATGCTATGAGGCTTTCAAAATGAAAATTAGCTAAATCCTGACAATGCAAACGAAACCTAATTAGCTACTACGAACATTTTAATTGTAATGAAGATCTCTCGTTTCACATTTTTGGTGTCTCCTGGTTCAACTGTGTGAGTTTCTATAGGGCACAAATGCTCCAACAACATATAAAGAAACACACAGTTTAATTTTTACATTAGACAGACAAGTTGGTGGTTTCTCTGGTTAAATCAATTTGATTTAAAATTTGAAATAGTTTGCATAATAAACTGCAATTTTAAATGTATCTGCGGCTTGATGTACTGTTATTCTGAGATACATTTTAATGTTTCACTTTTTACTCCTGGTAGACTTTAGTATAATGCGTGTTACGAAGCAGTTTAAAAAAAAAATCAACAGAAATCAACAACTACTAAATAAATAACTAATAAAAAAAATATCACGTAAGGTTTTTAAGTAAATATACTAACGAGTTAAAGTGTGAAAGAAAACTGAAATAAATGAGTGACCCCTTTAAAAAATGTTGTATTAGTTGATCCCATCCCCATCTATCACCTATGGTTTGCGTGAGTATATACAGCATGGTTCCTGGTGATAATAAAGTGAAGGTTATTAAAACTCTCCATAAAGTTATAGTATTATCTCTCATCAATGGGAGCATTCAGTCAGGATGTTGTTGTGTTTTCTTTAAATAACGTACTCCTCAAGACTATCATCTGCGGGAAGTCGTAATCAAGTTTATAAACTACGAAGTGCCAGGGTGAGCGAAATCTCTAGAATGAAAGAAGGGGTGGGAGTAGAGACTCTAAGATATCTCTGTATAAGATTGGGTCAGCTTGAACTGTTTTGAGTCGCTGATAAAGAAGGCAATAAACACTAAGAGTCTGTCTGCCACATGTTTGCTGCAGGGGGAGATGTTTGTGGGGCACGGGGAGATATGACGAACTGTGCGCAGCTCACTGAAGCACGCACGTACATTGCGTGAAGGCATTCACAGTTGGAACTCGCAGAAATCAAGTTAAGACATCACTTCATGTGTCAGGCCCTCGACTTAATTCAACTTTTCTATTACTTCCAACGTGGAACGATTCCAGCAACTTACCGCGTGCTATATAGAGACGATATTGGTATCTTAAAAAACAATAACATTCCGTTATTGAAATAGGCAGAATAGATAGATAGATAGATGATGGATAGACAGTCATATAGTAGACAGACATAAAAATAGTCAGATTAGATAGATAGACAGACAGACGGATGATGGACGGATGGATGGACAGACGAGCAGACCGACAAGCAGACCGACAGATAATCAGATAGATAGATAGATAGATAGATAGATAGATAGATAGATAGATAGATAGATAGATAGATAGATAGATAGATAGATAGATAGATAGATAGACGAATAGATAGATAGATAGACGGATAGATAGATAGATAGATAGATAGATAGATAGATAGATAGATAGATAGATAGATAGATAGATAGATAGATAGATAGATAGATAGATAGATAGATAGATAGATAGATAGATAGATAGATAGATAGATAGATAGATAGATAGATAGATAGATAGATAGATAGATAGATAGATAGATAGATAGATAGATAGATAGATAGATAGATAGATAGATAGATAGATAGATAGATAGATAGATAGATAGATAGATAGATAGATAGATAGATAGATAGATAGATAGATAGATAGATAGATAGATAGATAGATCTCAAAAACAAAACCAGTAGCACACAATTCACTGTGTACAATACTTTCACCCAAGTATCGTTAACTACAAAGTGTGAGTGAACAGTTGGTAATATCTTCAAGTCACACAGACGTACAGGGAGAGAGAGTCAGGTTCACAGTAACTAACTTGACCGATGCGATGGTGATACCAGGCCAAAGAGCAAGTCACCCTTCATAAAATTTCATCAAACGAGGCGACACGCGGACAGCCGAGATGGAAGAGGGTGTGTGGGGTGGTGGGGTAGAAGAGGGTAATCCAAGCCCGGTGGGGCGATGGAGCAGAAACACCCTCTCCCGTGCTTTCCCCTCGACCAATTCTCTTTTTTTTTCCCGCGAGGCAACCCGGCTTATCAGACTGCACTGACAAAACTGATCCTATCATTAAAGTCATAGAGAGAGAAAGAGGGTGAAAAGGACTGCCGTTTCTGGAGAAAATATTTCAAGCATCGAGTATGTGTGTGTGTGTGTAACTCAGGGACCATGGTGCTGGTGGCGAATCAAGTGCGACTTGTGAATACAACAGGCCCACAAAATGTCAAATGATATTTCCCATGATAACATTTGATCTCATGGGAAGCAATGTTATTGGAGACTAATGGAGACGAAAACCAAAAAAAAAAAAAAATAAAATGTTCTTGCAATTCCTTAACATTTCGACGGGAATATATCAGTCTTGTAAAACAAGATTAAAATTCTGAATGAATGAAATTTACTTTTATGTCTATGGCTCTGTGCCATCAATCAAGCGAAATTGACAAAGTCTGTTTACAGTGCCAAAAAAAATATTCTCTAACGTACTGTAGATAAAATACATTAAAAATGGTCTGTAATATTTGGTTTAGTAAACAAACGTACACAAAAAGCCGGACAGTTCACTCAATATAACTTTACTAATCATATTACATAAGGAGGCAGCCCGTCTGGGAACTAATAGCTTTTTCCGGTACATTTCGACGCGCCGATGTCCCCCGAACTACCCGAGTTGTATAGTTTCATTGCGCAGTTTTCTCCGCTCAGATATGTCTACGTCCGAGAAGATATTTTTTATGACTTGACCTCACCAGTTAGTTTCCACCCACTGGTCTTAAAAAGTCTAGTCGATAAAATTAGGCCGAGCGGACGGTCCCGAACATGACGGACTTTCGATGCCTGAGTGATTGCTGAGAGAAAATTTCTAAAAAAAAAAACCACGTCGGACAAATGGGTCCTGATTGAAGCTCATCTCACAAACTGAGGGGAAGGTAGAGATCAGAAATAGTGCGTGGGATGTATGGACTCGGGGGAGGTGGGGTTGTTTTCTTGGCAATCTGCATAAATGGTGATGGATAACTCGATCACGGGGTACTCAACAATATTTCCTGTTCAGTCCAGATATTGCGGCCCCACCGAGTCAAAGTTCGTCAAAGTCTACCACGGAGATGACAAGTTTTTAAATAAGTCTCGCTTTTACAGCCCCCTGTGTGGCGGATTGAGTGGACTGGGGGGAGGGGGGAGACTAGATTATGTGGACACTAATGGCCACCGCAATATTGCAGTAAATAGAGGGAGCATCATGTAATATGAAAGTGTCACACTAACGAGTTATGACCGGGGGAGAAGATGGGGTTAAATGGCACTCCACTTGGTACACTCAGGTACATTAAACAGCGGTTCGTCATAATTTTCAACAGGATAAAAATAGTTAACCCTCTAATGGCCAAATGATATTTCCGTGTTAGCTAATGGTACATGGACGCGAACTTCGATATTCGGGGGGAGGGGGAGGGGCAAAATAGCCAAGAGTGTCGGTGAGGTCGGCGTCCATCCCAGGAGAGTCTACGTAATACACAGCCGCTGACATTTTAATTCTCTCCTTATTACTTCATGGACAACAAATGCCACAGTTTACAAACACAGACTGTCGGCTGACGGAGGACACGCGGAAGCGGTGAGACACAGCACTTCGATATTTGCCATACACAGGGTAAACAGTGAGAGGTGGGGATCATCTCGTGATGGAAGTCACCACACAAACATGAAACAATGACGATATTACTGCCAATATAATGTTAGCTTCATTCGATAGTGTACAGTACACATTCAATATCTGGCAGAATCATTCATATAACATAACTTCCCTGGTGCACATTAAACTATTCAGAACTGTGCACTATGCACAATTTGAAGGACTACTTTTCAAGGGGAAGATATCTGTTGCCGAAGAAAGAGGTCTTTTTGCGGATGCGATATTATTTTGATCCTTCATCAAATCCGTGTCCCTTTTTTTTAAACCCCCAAAATGACATTTGTGGCTAAAAATCCACATAAATAATATTGATCAGGCATCTTTAACATGAACATATGTATATAATATAAATGATGAAATACGTCTCATTTAAAGGTCTGGGGTGTCAACCTCTTTTTTTCAAATTACTAAGTATACCTAGCATTTAATGTAAGTTCAACAGATGTTTAAGCAATGACCAGTTCCACTTATAGATGTAAAGAAAAAATAAACGCTCCATAATATAATGTTTCTAGCCTATGAAAGATAATAGATCTGTAATGTATTTTTTTTTAAACCTACGAACACTATCAAAATGACACAGCCTTGGGAGTGTTGCAACAACACAGTCAAACCCCAGTAACTTAAAAAAAAAAGCAACATGCGCGTACACACACACAAGTACTACATTCTTGTACTGCCACGACACGCTGACAAGATTATATATAAACTGTAGCGGTATTTATTATGACAGACTGACAGGCACGCTTTATGAACCATTACTCCCTTCTCTTTGTGTACTGTACACATGGGAGGCATTCTCCAACTAACTCCAGAGCCTCAGATTCAATATCAAAGTCCCACCATGGAATGAAGGAGGACGATCAAGCCATATATAAATATATATATATGGTGGTTGTGGGGGGGGAGGTAGGGAGGTCTGAGTTCATCAAAATAATATTGACTGGAAAGAGAAAGAAGAAAAATAAAAAGCTCCAGGCCCGTATACCCGGCGACAAAACAAGCGAAGACTTCAGCAGTAGTAGATCACTTGGTTAAGGACGGACGACTATGAGGCCGTCCCCCCATTTGTCAAGTGGGTGAAATACGGTAACATAACACCCCCCCCCCTTTCCACCACCGAGACTCATTTCTTTCTTAGGTAAATATTACATTACATACGACGCACTGACTTATTAGTCAGTTAATATGACCACGGTCTGCACCTATGCATGACTTCACTTTAAAAAAAAATAAAATAAAATAAAAACTGCATCGCATACTAGTCTAGTACATTGCTGCTTAGTCTTGGTTTACAATGTCGAGGAAGATTAACGAGGAAATGAAAGACGGTACCCTTAATCAGAGTTCGGAAAGTCTTTCAACGAATGTCTTATCACAAACATTCCATAGGACACGTTATATTTTCATTGATGTTTTTAAATGTTTTGGTTTCAAAGTTTTCCTACTCGTTGAATAATATTAGCTTACAGGGAGCAATAAACAAATTCTACAAATAAATGACCACGCAGAAATATTTGAAATAGATTTATCCAAGCCATGTTCGGTACATCAGACTACAACCCATGTCTTCGGTACAAAAGACAGTACACCAAACTACAAGCCATGTCTTCAGTACAAAAGACAGTACACCAGACTACAAGCCATGTCTTCAGTACAAAAGACAGTACACCAAACTACAAGCCATGTCTTCAGTACAAAAGACAGTACACCAAACTACAAGCCATGTCGCTTCAGTACAAAAGACAGTAAACCAAACTACAAGCCATGTCTTCAGTACAAAAGACAGTAACATCAGACTACAAGCCATGTCTTCAGTACACCAGGCTAAGTCACAGCAGCCATCTGCGATTCTATTGCTAACAAACTGAACCCACACCAAATAGTGTACCAAATGAGAACTCGTTCAAGTCATTGTTGAAATGGGAAGACCACCATCACCAAAGTGAAAGTAATGTGTGTGTGTGTCCTGTACAAGAAACTCTTCTTTGTTTTCTCACAATTACCACTAGCATAACTGGGTCGACCTCCCAACAATAACCAAAGGAATTTGT
Organism: Bulinus truncatus; assembly: GCA_021962125.1. Classification (NCBI taxonomy): domain Eukaryota; kingdom Metazoa; phylum Mollusca; class Gastropoda; family Planorbidae; genus Bulinus; species Bulinus truncatus. The sequence goes on from JAGDYQ010000151.1 coordinate 943,072, forward strand.
TAATGTGGATGACACCAATAGACTAGTGGTTATAGGATACCCATGTCTAGCTCTCACTCTCTCTGTTCGTTTTCCTGACGGGCTTGGGGGTGGGGGAAGGCCTACTTGTAAAGGTCTCCGGAAAACGGAGACTAAATCAACGTGACCTTATCGGGGGGGGGGGCAGACCCCCATGGACCACGCCTACCCTTTCAACTCTCCCAGCCCAAACCTATGCTAGTTTAACTCGAGTTCATCTTAATTACTAGACGAATCGTCTCTTTTTTATCCTAGTCGCCGGTCTGCACGGCGACTTTATACAGGTACACCAACTACAATAACACTACCACAGCGTGTGACTCATGGGGAGAAATAGTCCTCGGGTGCTATAAACAAAGATCTAATGGGAGAGGGTTCACCATTATGAATAATAAAAAAAAAAAGACATGTGTGCTTTGACTAGCCTAACTGGCCCCATTTGCACACCTCCCCCCTCCCCACACACCTTACTCATTTTTTTTTCATTCATTCGTTCATTCCTCGAGCAAACTTTATTCAAACTGCTAGGCTTCAGCGCTTTGAAAGAACACAAGACCCGAAGTCTTTCAGTTTTTTTTTTATAATGGTTTCATATAGACCGTTAAGGTTCAAAATAAAAATATTTAAATGGCTGTAGGGAGTAGGTTCAAGTGTGAAAAAAAAATTAAACAAATAAATAAGTGATGCTATGAAACATATAAACTGGAATACACTTAAAACATAAATAAAAGCAGCGATATTTTTAATTACGAAAGTCCCGAAAACTCGAAAGATTTTGAAGGAATTTCGCCCAAGAATCCGAACTTCACCGTATTTCCTTATTTATTTTTTTTAGTATTTGTCACCTAGAAGATTTATATTAATAGGTTACCACAGGGATAACTGGCTTGTGGCAGCCAAGCGTTCATAGCGACGTTGCTTTTTGATCCTTCGATGTCGGCTCTTCCTATCATTGCGAAGCAGAATTCGCCAAGCGTTGGATTGTTCACCCACTAATAGGGAACGTGAGCTGGGTTTAGACCGTCGTGAGACAGGTTAGTTTTACCCTACTGATGACAAGTCGTTGCTACGGTAATCCTGCTCAGTACGAGAGGAACCGCAGGTTCAGACATTTGGTTCACGTGCTTGGCTGATAAGCCAATGGTGCGAGGCTACCATCTGAGGGATTATGGCTGAACGCCTCTAAGTCAGAATCCCGCCCGGATATGCGACGATATCTTTCGCACCCCCGCGTCGGGAGGCAACGATATGACCACGGCGACGGCGCCGCTGCCCCACCCGGCGGTGGCGCCCGCCTGGTCCGGTCGAGCCGCAGTAAGAGGTCTTTGCCGTCCCGCCGATCAGTGCGGGCGGGGACCTGGTCGATATTCACCCCATGCGTCGTGGAGGTGTTAAATCATTTGTAGACGACTTAGTTCTCGGTCGGGGTGTCGTAATCAGTAGAGCAGCCACCTCACTGCGATCTGTTGAGACTCAGCCTTTGACCAGGAGATTTGTTCGCTTCAGACGAACGACATCTCCGTCGTGGTCATTGCCTATGCTGCTGGGTCGGTCGGTCGGTCGGTCGGTCGGTCGATCGATCGATCGAGAAAAGCACGCTCCGCGGCGGGGTCGTGTTCTTCTCTTCCTGAATCATGCAGGTTCGAATCCTGCCCCGGGCTATTATAATAAACGACGACGTCGTCGACGACGACGACGACGACGGCGGTGTGGTATAGCAAATGGCTGTGGGTGAATTAGGCCCGGTGACCCACGATTCAGAGAGAGAGAAGAGAGAGAGAAGAGAGGCGAACGACCGTCCTAACGGAGTGTCCGATGTGTGCGGTGGTTGATGATTGAAAAAGACTCTGGGCTAGGAATGCCTAGAGTCGAGGAGGAAGAAAAATAAAAAAAAATTTTTTTTTTTTCCCTCCAAAGTCCGTAGACATAGTGCACATGATCTGTGCAGATGATGTGAAGAAAAAAAAAAATTTCAAAGTCCAAAAACATTCCCGCCCGAGAGAACGGCTGTGAGTGTTGGACGGAGAGATCGAGGGTCGGCCGTCGAAATAAAATTGGGATAGCTCGACTCGCATCGTTTGTCAGGACGGTCGTTCGCGCTGGCGGTCGTAGAGATAATATGGCAAGGCCGCGGGGGGGGGGGGGGGGGGGGTATGAAAACACAACATCACAAGTCCGTAGACATAGTGCATCTTTAGTGTGTGCAGTAGACATAGTGCATGGAAGCAGCCACGACGGAAGAAAAATTTTCAAAGTCCATAATAAGATAACAGTTGCGGACTCTACCAACGATGATTGTCAAAGGGAAATAAAACAGAGCTGGTACCAGACTTGCCTTCCCTTAAGCCTGTGTTTAGCGATGGTGTGTGACCACATTGTGGTAGTTGAAGGGTTCACTAAAACTTGACTAGCAAAAATATGTATTGCGTAGGAAAAAAAATAAAGGAAAAAAAAATGTATTTCTTTAGATGCATTAACGTTTTAATTTGTGCATTGCTTTTTTTTTTTTTTTTTTTTTTTTTTTTTTTTAAGAATAAAAAATGCACACCAACAAGTGAGTATCATGTTTAATAGAAATGCACCTTCCGCGGTATGATATATTTCCTAACCCCCCCCCCCCCGGCCCTTATGGTGTGCATTATTATTATTATCATTATTTAATACCACAT
>JAGDYQ010000151.1:946258-969262 GCA_021962125.1 Bulinus truncatus
CTTGACAGAACAGGTTGCCGTTTGGTCAAAACAGGTTTCCTTCATGAGAGATATAGCCTGATTGCCTTGGGGTTTGTCAATACCTTATGTGATTAGCTGAAAATTCTCCGATGCACTCTTTTACATTTTCTTTGTAAATAAACAGTTTCCCTTCATTCCAGTAAAATCACGTCAATTCGTTCACTTCTAAACCACCACCCCACAGTGTGTCTACTTTTGCCTTCTATATTACAACACAAAATAACAGGCACCAAAACTAAAATCCAATCCATGAAATCCATTTCTACTTTTTTTTTTTTAATCTTAATCCTATGTTCAACTAATCTTAAGAGGGAGACCATAAATCGGACATTAAAACTCAACCCAATGGAGACCAAAAAAAAAAAAAGATCGAAATTAAACTAGGATCAAGCGTCAATAAAAAAAAAGTTTTTGTCAATTTGATGCCAACTCTCAAAGAAGTCAACGACTTTTTTTTTATACAGGTCAATGGACATTTTTTTTGAAACTCCGCTATCAAGTAGATCAATCATGGGAAAGAATCAAACAGGGGTGTTTATGTCTTCTCTGGGGCTGTGCACTTAGTTAACTAGGTTTCAGATTAACTTCCCCTGGCTGGTGGTGGGAGGGGGGGGGAGACTCACACCCACAAAGAATTAAAAGAAACTCTATACACCGGAATCTGATTTACCAGGACTAATCCCTGGGCCTTTATTATTTCAGGTCTGATGTGGGAGATGAGGGACACGGGCAATAGAGGTAAAGACAAAAGGAGCCGAGAAGAGGGCAGAGTAGAACATTAAATGTGGACAAGTGGGGGAAATAATCCAAGGAGCCTAACTTTCTAAAAAAAAACAACAACACATGTAGCCTACATCTCATTAAAGTTGTTCCAAATACATGTAGCCTACATCTCATTAAAGTTGTCCCAAACACATGTAGCCTAAATCTCAATGGAGTTGTCCCACATACATGTAGCCTAAATCTCATTGGAGTTGTCCCACACACATGTAGCCTAAATCTCATTAAAGTTGTCCCACACACATGTAGCCTAAATCTCATTAAAGTTGTCCTATACACATGCAGCAGCCTTTATTTGTAAAATACATACATGTAGCATTCATCTTAAAATAATTGAATGAAACAAAAAATGGAGAAACAAAAATACAGTGAAGAGGGGGGTTACATACCACACGAGATTTTTTTTTTTTTTTATAAGACAGGTATGATAGAGAAATTAAAAATAGTTTCTGAAAAGCACAGCTACGATAGAGCACAGGAAAATCCGCTACAGACACGGTGAGGGAAGTATGATATGTCAGTAGTCACAGTCTGCTGCCATCTATCCAGGGTGATGGGGGGGGGGGCCCGGTAGGTGTGGAATGAAACATGAGACCGCCACATGGAGACCTTTCGTGCTCGTCCGACATTGCCATCCGACATTTATGACTTCCACAGCCTCCCCCCCCGGCCCCTTATTGTATCTGGCGCTCCTGATACCCATCAACCTCGGCAGTGTCTAGGTCTGGTTTCATAAACATGGCAGATGGTGGAGGTGTGGGTGGGTTGACTAGGGACGAGGTGTGGGTGGGTTGACTAGGGACGACCAATGATTGAGTGGGTCAATTTCAATTTTTTTGTAAGAGGGGAAGTAGAAATTTTGATCGATTATGACCCAGCAATAGGACTGGCCAATGGCTAGAAACACTTAGGGCAGGAATAAAGACCAATTCAAACTGACCAGTGAACTAAGAGGTCCAAATCAGGTGAACCATTGCCAGATCATTTTGTTTTAAAGAATGCATTGAAAAAAACATTTTAGTAGCTAAATGCTCATTAAAATCCACTAAGCAAGTGTAAAACAAAATCTCCCCCCCCCCGGAGAAATGTTTCACTGCTGAAATCAGAAATTTCAATCGAAAACATTAATAGTCACCACTTCACCCTCGTCTCAGTACCAGAGCTAGGGACATGCCATAAATATGCCATTAATCACAGAAGTGATCTCTATACTCCTTGGACAGACCCGACTACACCTAACCGAACGGGGGATACAGATAAAACCGATTACCATTATATTGTGCGGGTGATGCCAAGGCGGTTGTACACCCGTGGGTGCTGCACGTATCTCACAGAATCATCGGAGGTGTGACCTCCATCAGACATATTTAAATACAGACCACACATACACACAACAACAACAATCAACACGGATTTAAGCATCGTATGCAACACAGGCTCTGAAACAATGGATTGAAATCGATGCAGCTTTTGACGTACACAACATGAAACCTGGCCAGATAACTAGCGCTAAACCCGTGAAGTATTTAACCAGAACTAGACCATCATTCAAGCTCTACCGATGTTGCCTGTGTAAAAAAAACAACAACAAATTGAACTATGTGTCACTGTATCTGAAGTAAAGAAGAGCAGTATCATTTATAAAAATGCCTTTGTGGACTGTAGAAATATTGCCGGTGGACGAAAGTAGTGGAGGACAAAACCCTTAGCAGACAAAAGCCCAAACATATATATATATATATATATATATATATATATATATATATATAGGGTTGCCATATTTTTTCACGGGACCAACCGGGACAGTTCTATTCTTTTTACTTTTAGGTTTAGGGATGTCGGTTCGGGGGGGGAAGAAAACAGTAATGTAAAAACACTTAAAATATAGAATAGATAATCTTTGATATTTTATTTCAAGAAACTGAGTCCTGAATCTAAAACCTTGGACAATTTCAACATCCGGGCGGGACACCGGGACAACCCAGTATATCCCTGGACTGTCCCGGTCAAAACCGGGACGTATTGTAAGCCTATATATATATATATATATATATATATAAATATATATATATATATATATATTAAATAAGTAACATTTGTTATTGAAGAATAAAGATCTATTATTTGTTAACTATATTTTTTTATGACTGACATAAACAGGAGTTCAGCCTACTGTAGATTGCATGTATTTTTACTTAAATATTTGTAAATTATCTTATGAGAAAATGGCCTAACATTATATATATATATATATATATATATATATAGAGGAGGAGGATAGAGGAGGAGAGATATATATATATAATATATATATAATATATATATATATATTTGTCCCTTATATGTTTAATAAAATGATTTTTATTGTTGTAATATACAAAAAAATAAACATTTACGTTTGTTTAAATCTAAGTTAAATATTACATTATATGTGCATTGTAGGGTACATCGATGATCAAGCGGTTATCAAAGCAATAGTGAGATACAACGTTTATTCCAAATGATACTGTTTCTGATATAAATGACGGTTGGTGGGGTTTGAACGGGGATGTTGGGATTGTTCTCGTTCTTTACCTACTTAAGTACAACTGTCAATGATTACGAGAAAAAAAAAAACTATAATCGCTAATGCTAAATTGTGTTGATGAGTGATGGGCCAACTTACGTTCTAGCATTCTAGAGTCACGATGTTATGGATTTCAAATTCGCCTCAATACTTAGTCTTTCACAAGTTTGTCTGTTCCAGGCGATATAGAGAGTGAAACTTCCAGGAACAATAATTCTGGACTCTAAATGGGACATGGTTGTAGATAAGGCATAGAAAATCTGTCTGAGACCTTTCCAATACGGTTTTGCATATTTTAGAGCCCCCCCCCGGGGCAAGTAGTGATAGCCCTCTTTACTCACTATCACTCATGCATCGCCCAATACAAGTAAACAATTGCGAGAAAATATTACATATTAGAAGTTACAAAAACACATCGCATACAGATGGAGGGGCAAAACAAGGCAACTTTAGTAAGACATCATTTCTGGTACAAAGTACTATCCAATGTGATACTTAAGGGGAGCCCCAGAATGTACTTTTGCCGTTAGACGTCGGATATCTCTCAAAGTCAAAAAAAGGCTCTGAAATACAAGAAGTTTTCATTGGCTCCAGTTGAATCACAAAGGTCTGAGCCTGATGCTGTCTATGATCTCCAAGTTTTTGATTTCACACCGAGGTGGTTTACGAACCTGACAGTATAGAGAGGTTATTAAGATGTTCGATACTTTGTAGAGTAGAACACTCGTTTTGTGCATTGTAACTTTTGTAACCTTTAACACCATAACATAAACACACACACGGTTAAGTTCGCAAGTCGGGTCTGAAATTTTTTCTATCTGGAACATTATGTGAGATAGTCGCTGTCACTTTCAAACTAATTATCTTGAAGATTAAAAAAAAATCAACTTTTCAATTACAAATATATCAGTTGCATAATGTCTTCTGCTGACAATATAATATTCAAACAACACAATAATTATACACACAAACACAATCCAACAAGCAACAAATCCATAGAGTCCAAACAAACAAAAATAGCATTTTCTTTATATAGATGTTTTCCATGTAAATGAACATACTAACAAAAATAGCTATCTTTGTAAACAGACTGGAGTACGACAGGTTGAATAAAAATATTACCGATCACATGGATTCATACCTAATGCCTTTTTTTAATTGTTATTTTACCCAATTTCAACTTTTTTTTTCATTTTTCCGTACCCATTGTATGTCTCGGTGCGATAATTGACACGTGCACAAAAAAAAAACCTTTAACATTTGCTAGATAAAAAAATAAATGATAGTTATCAGGGTCTGCCGAGGATTACAATTGGCCGACAGTATTACCACTTTGACCATAATACGTGTGCATTCGCAGAACTGGGGGCATTATCGTTACCGGGATTTACTTCAGATATCAATATTCTCTTCTAGGACCGCCCCAACCACCCCATACTCACACACACACACAAAACAAGGCCCTGCTACCACACTATCTGTATTTTATTAATTAGACGGTCTGGAACACTTTTGCATTTCCTGTTAAAATATCCTCATATATCCAACACTTTCATAATCACACGTCGCGTGTGTGTAGCCTTATACAACTGATACAAAAATGTTGTTTTGTTTTGTTCAACAAAAAACAACCCAAATCGGAGTAAGTCTATAACAACCCGTGCCGTGTTCCTTCTATACAGGGCCTGCTTTACACATACAGAGATGAAGTGTTTGGGCTATTTACAGTGCCCTGTGCGATGTTCTTTGTCACTGGAACTTTAAATTACTTCGATTATCATAGGGCTGATCTAACATTAAAAAAGACCCTCCCTCCCTCCCCGGGCCAATCCTACTTTATTATTACTAAGGGAAGAGGGACTGAGGGTGGGGGGTGGGGGGGTGCTTGCACAATGCGTGTCCCGATCCCCGGGTAAAGTCAAGTCTTTATGAAACACAATTATCGGTCTGATCTAGAATCACACGTTGAAGCGGTCCCCAGGAATTGTCGTGTCCTGGGATATAACAGCTGTACACTTCATAATCACTTGTAACTTCAGTATTACATGATTGGGGGCGGGGGGAATATGTCAATGTTAACATCTGTTTAGCGACACATCATTTAAAAAAAAAAGAAATCAAGCAACAGTAAAACTAATTTCAACCAATCATGGTGTAGACACATCCGTAAGTCGAATGGGGAGACAAGAAACATTGGGGGTTGATTAAATATATGATTGCTGTGATTGAATACACCGAACATAAGATTTGTCAGTCTATATGAAACATGACTCAGCAGGGGTGTGTGTAGAATGATATATCGAAAGAGAAAAAGATATATATGATGCATTGACAGAGTGGGACAGACAGACAGACAGACAGACAAGACAGACAAGACAGACAGACGACAGACGTGACACGACAGCACGCATCGCGCGCATCGACAGACAGATCAGCACAGACAGACAGCACGCTACAGACAGACAGCAGACAGACAGACAGACAGACAGACAGACAGCGCACGACATTGACATTTGACATCGACACGCACAGCAGACAGACAGTACAGACAGACAGCACAGACAGACAGACAGACAGACAGACAGACAGACAGACAGACAGATAGATAGATAGATAGATAGATAGATAGATAGATGATAGATAGATAGATAGATAGATAGATAGATAGATAGATAGATAGATAGATAGATAGATAGATAGATAGATAGATAGATAGATAGATAGATAGATGATAGATAGATAGATAGATAGATGATAGATAGATGGATAGATAGATAGATGATAGATAGATAGATAGATAGACGATTGATAGATAGATAGATAGATAGATAGATAGATAGATAGATAGATGATAGATAGATAGATAGATAGATAGATAGATAGATAGATAGATAGATAGATATATGATAGATAGATAGATAGATAGATAGATAGATAGATAGATAGATAGATAGATAGATAGATAGATAGATAGATAGATAGATAGATAGATAGATAGGATAGATAGATAGATAGATAGATAGATAGATAGATAGATAGATAGATAGATAGATAGATAGATAGATAGATAGATAGATAGATAGATAGATAGATAGATAGATAGATAGATAGATAGATAGATAGATAGATAGATAGATAGATAGATAGATAGATAGATGATGATAGATAGATAGATAGATAGATAGATAGATAGATAGATAGATAGATAGATAGATAGATAGATAGATAGATAGATAGATAGATAGATAGATAGATAGATAGATAGATAGATAGATAGATAGATAGATAGATAGATTACATAGATATATAGACCAGCTAGACAGATAGGTATTTTACTTATACGTTCATTCTATTTTGACACTGCTTATAACAGTACATAAGATATCAAAGCTGACCGCTGTTATCAATCCCCTAAAGGTAAATATGTCTCCGACAAAGATGGTAATTGTTCCTACTTGCAAAAATGTTTGATGTAAGACATGCGTTCGATCAAACCCGTTCTTAAGTTGTCGTGGGCCCTGTTCATACGGAGATATTTGAGGGCCCTCAGCAAAAGAAACTGTTGAGGCCACTATAGCATCAGATTTGATATTAATCTTTACTGAAAAGTGGCCCTTTGAACTAGGGAGGTGGCTACTTTTGCCCACCAATCACGACGGCTCTGCACACGATCAACACACAGGTACCCGGCCAATGTAGCTAACTGTACTTCAATATCCATTCTTTTCTAAAGACGTGTATCGAGTTACACGTGTTGGATGAACTAATCGCACCTGCACGCTTTATGTCTCATGCTAATAATAAACCTATTTAAGACGGAAATATTACAAGTGAGAAATAAAACCAGAACATAAAGTAGCATGTCTGTCCCCTTTGAAAAAATTAAAAAATAAAATTAATTGCTGCTAGTTTCCTTACTTTACTTTTAAAACTGTATAAAACTCGGAATCGCCCGACCTGAATATCTCGAGGCTTTGATGTTAATCTCCGAGGATTAGACGGCCGCCTCATACGTTTCGTTAATCAAACGGCGTGTTTCTTCTCATGGGCCCGTGTGTTTCCCCTCCCTGCTAGTCATTGAAATAAAGAGCACCTCGCGGTCCGGTGTGCTGTGTTGAATGTAGGTATTTGGGCCCAGGACGTGACGAGCAAATTGTATGACACGTTTTAATAAAAAAAAAAAAAATTAAACATGGCAAAAGTCGTGCGCGATTGTAATGTTAAAAGTGTGTCTGATACATTATGTATTAATATAATGTTGTGTTGGGTTAGATGCGCACCATTACTTGACACTGAAGTGAAAAACTTAAAGTCAAGGCGTACAATGAAATACATGAGAATTAAATAATGGACAAATTACAGAAGCTGTAGAGCAGTGGTTCTCAGAGAGAGTCGCAGGCGAATTTCAAGTAGGTCGCGACAAGATTTTGAATGTATTCATGATTGTAAATCTATCTCTCTACAGTCACCTGCTACAAAACTATACGTTTGTAAAATTGGGAATTAAAATAAATATAAAACAATTTAATAAACGCTGTTCTCTCTTTCTATATTTGTTTCCCTTGTTGTGAATTCGAAAAAAAAAACCAACAACAGCATTTTAATATGGCTGTGCGCCACACCAACACTGACGTCGCATAGCGTACAGCTCTGAGAACCACAGCAGTTGAGAATACTTCATATGAGATGCCCACATTGTAGCACAATGCATCCAAAACAATCATATGAGATGCCCACATTGTAGCACAATGCATCCAAAACAATCATATGAGATGCCCACATTGTAGTACAATGCATACAAAACAAACATATGAGATGCCCTCATTGTAGCACAATGCATCCAAAACAAACATATGAGATGCCCACATTGTAGCACAATGCATCCAAAACAATCATATGAGATGCCCACATTGTAGCACAATGCATCCAAAACAAACAGACACTTAATGAAAGGTTTGCATAACACCAAATAATATAGCTTATAAAAGCGGCGGCCAAATGCAGCTCTTCTCTGAATACGCCAAACCTTCCCCCCTCCTGAACTAGTGTAATCACTGTATCACGTTTTATTTAATTCAAATAAATTTTTTTAAATGGACTATGGTGACGTTCTTCATACAATTTTTTTTTTAAACCACAATAACAACCGGGATGTCGGCTCGCGTTGACCTCATGCGTGGCCGATCCTGAATTATATAATACAGAATTATAGAGTCCAAGCCATGCAGCCTGATTAAAAGTTATGCACACACTAATTTGTGCACGCAGTGCAACGTAGACTATGCTCGTCTTTTGTTAGTAACATTAAGCAGACATTCTATATGCCACCACATAGTACCAAAGGTTTTTAAACACAAAGACACATCAATTTTATTTGTCAAATATCTCAATAGCAGCGAGCACACCGACTCTACATAATGAAAGGGTTTCATTAAACAAAGACTACACATGTTTTTTTTATCCAAGTTGGCAGTCTAGTGCACTTATGGTTAGAGTCTGGGCAGGGCCTTCCAGTATATAATTCTATACCGGCGTATACATCTAGCACTCAGTCAGTCATCCATGGCTGACACCAGGCGCATTTAATACAGAGAGAAGAGCAGGGGTATGTGATGCTTCATTGGTAACGGTAGAGTTATCCCAGTTTTCAAAAAAAAATTATAAAAATGCCAATATAAATAAACTGAGCGCTACCAAAATGTTGCAGAGTGACGCCAGCACAAGAACCTATCTTGCTTATTAACGTGTATAAATTAGCCGGAACTTGATATATAAAAAATGTGTTTTAAGATTAGAGTCTCTACACGCTAATTCAGGATAATATTGGCAATCATAGTCAGGTGCTTCCTACAGAGTGCCATATGTTTCATTCTATAATGAACAGGGCCTTAAATTGTATTATTTACACAATACGGCAATATATACACACTTTCACATATGCTCATACATACATGTGTGTATATATATATTTATGAGAAGAGATATATAACTCTCGTAAAGGGCTAATAAATCGACAGCTAAGAACTCAAGTATTCTATTATCTGTAGTTTAAACGTGAATACAATGTAACAATATCTGATTTATTTTCCATAAATTTGTACACAGACAGAATGGTCTGCCGGCACAGATAACACATTCTGACGGTGACAAAAGAGCGTAAAATTCCCGCTGCCATTGTGCTCGGGTGGGGGGTCAAAGGTTTGACGGTTTAAAAAGGAAATGGAGGGGTGGTGGGGGGGGGGGGTATCTGAATAGCGATTTATCCAGCTATACATTCAAGAGTCGCTCCAGCGAGAAAAAAATGGAAATCTGAATCAGCTAGCGGTGACGGGTCAACTGAAGGTGCCGACGACTCAATGTCTACTTTCTTCAATGACAGTATGGGAAGCACTGAATCTCGAGAGTTTTTAGTTCCAACCGGTTACAAGTTAACTATTGCAAATGCTAAATTTACTGATATCGCTTTCGCACAATCAATACACATGACTTAGTATTGGTTGAATCTAGGCATAATGTCACGTATAGTATAACCTTCCTCAGACTCCATAGTTTGGAAGTAATAAAGGGGCAGACACAAATAAAAAAAAAAGACCCGAGCTCTTATGAATTCAAAATCTAACCCAGTAACTTGACGATGACTTTAGAAATATATATATATATATATATATATATATATATATATATATATATATATATATATATGTATATATATATAAAATTCATTCAAGTGAACAAGTTAACGGACCTGCTGACAGAGGTACCATCACGTGCTCAACAGCAGCCAGCAGGGGGTAATGGGAAGGGGTGGGAGGTGGAAGGACAGCAACGTACACTGGAGGTGTTTTTTCAAACCCGGTCAGATGTGTGAAATTTGCATAATTATGTCCCCTCATTGAGGCCAGAAGCAAGTAACAAACGTCAACGCCATGGATGTCGGGTGGGAGGGGTGGGTGGGGGTTGAGGGGGGGGGGGGTTATACATACCCAACCGCAAGGTTTAACATGGTTGAAACAAGTGAGTATACGAAGTGTTAGACTTTTGGGTCCGAACTCCAGAGTAAAGGCTAGATGGATTTTAATGAACATGAGCTTATGGTGAATAAGTAGGATTGTATTAGCCAGCATCAATCATATGAGTTGTTTAAATATGATGATGGAATAGCGTGCCATACAGACGTGATTTGTTTCTCACATGATTTTTATTTTCCTAACATTAATGAGCGTGCGCAGAACATTACTCAGCACTGACAACACAGATACTCCATATTGACTCGACTAGTCTCATTAAAGACACATGTTAATGTAGAGCAAATTTGAATCTATCTCAAACCTAACTGGATCCTCATTAATTACAAGTGCATGTGTAATATTTTTCGTCTCCCCCCCCCCTTTTCTATGTTACGTTACCACAGGCATGTCAAAAAGAGAATGTCAGTTAAATTGAAGCAATACCGCCCAAGCCATAGTGCTACATCGAAATGTAAACAATTTAGGGTGAACTTAACATTAACATGGGGTGGATTGAGAAATGTAAACAATTTAGGGTGAACTTAACATTAACATGGGGTGGATTGAGAAATGTAAAAAAAACAAAGGAATTAAAAAAAATGTAACACAAATTTTAAGAGAAAAATTCAATTGTTTCATAGACAGTAGCCATTTTCCTACATGAGATTTCTCAATAAAATCATTTTTTTTTTCAACATGACCCATCATCTGACTTCACTATTTGATTGGGATTGTTCCCTAGATTGACCCCAGGCGGATAAAACAGTGAGGTAAAAAGGGTAAAATGTGTTGGGGGTGGATGGGGGGGTGGGGGGCACGTTTCTTTGAATTTTTTTTTTTGTTAAAACTGATAAATTTTGCAGAAATGAATACAAAATTATTTTTGAAGCCTCAAAGTTTTCTTCTAAAAAAAAACGTGTATATATCTTCAGAATCCATGCCATTTTTTTTATGATTGCACTGAATAAGTTAAACTTAACTATAATCCGTACATAATTCTGTATGAATATATAAGCTTGTAAAACCTTCATGATTCTTACGTATATCAAAAATCAAAACAAAAAAAATCCAGTATCAGGCAATCGACCTTAATGTCATGGCAGAATAGCAGTCATATATACGCAGTTATTGGCTCTCGTGGACCTATTTCTATTCACATTTACCGTGCATAATGCAGGCTGTCAAGAGTAATTGAACGCACTGTCTACTCGACACACACACACACACACGATCCTCTAACACTCTTAAGTGGCTATGAAGAAGTGGCGAGAGGAAGACCTGGAGGGTGATTCACAGTTTGCGTGACACAAGAAAACCATAACAGAACCTGAGGGCTCTTTCTTTTTTTTTTATTTCAATTGTTTTACTGGTTATAGAGGCCCTCTAGCTCGGGAAGAGGGAGATATATAAATCAAAGAGTATGACACGGACAGAATTCGTCGAGTATGGCGAAGCCAGGTGAGGCATGCAAATGAGAACATTTACATATGGACTTTCAACTTTCGACAAGACTACATCCCCCCCCCCCGCATTAATCACAGAAATGTTTCATGCTGATGGTCTGAGCTGTTTTAAAATAAAATATATATATATATATATATATATATATATATATATATATATATATATATATATATATATATATATATATATATATATATATATATGGACACGGTGAGACAAAATATGAAAATAGTTGAAAACGGCAGAGATTATATTTTCAGATAGAAATGTCCAGGGATAAGCCCCGGGCCATGACGCTTCATTAATAAAAGCACCTGCCGATCTTATAGTACAACAGGTAGTGATCTCTATCGGTGGTGACCTTAGAGCCGCATGTTGGCTATTCGTTGACCGGCTTCATGAGATGGCCTTTTATTATTATTATTATTTCATGAATTTTTTTTTCACCGGATCCTGGTAAACTATGACGTGGCTATTTAAATAAAGATTGTCCTACAGTATAAACAAGCAAACTGCAAGGCATCCTTAGGCGACGGGTTAGTGTTGTTTTAGTCCCAGGTCATATTTTAGTTTCAGTTTTTATTTCGTTTTTTTTTCTGTAATAATTTCAGTTTTCGTCTAGTTTTAGTCTTGCTGCTAATTTTAGTTTTAGTTTTAGTTTTCGTTGACGAAAACACCACTACGACGGGTGCTGCTGGTGTCTACTTCCCCACCTCCATCCCCCCACATCAAATCACCCAACTCATTTTTCTTTTGAAAACACAATACAAGCTGGATCTTTTTTTTTAGTCAACCGTGGCGTGTTGTTTGTGGTGGAAAGTAAAAGCTAACATATCCACAAAATGGACTGAAGTGGGAGGGGGGGGGTGGGAGAGACAGAGAAGAAAGAAAAACATTTTGTATTGGCGACTTGATGCGTATTAATTCCTACGGATAATGCATTCGGCCTGGGATCAAATAGTCAAAGGATCAACAGCCATCATCTGATAAACGTTTGGGAGTGGCCGACTCCACTAGATGAACAAAACATCATGGGCCTATGAATCAGTGGAGGCATACACTTCAAAAAAAAAAAAAAATTAAAAAGAAGAAAAAAAAATACAATGCCGGGGGGGGTATTTAATTAAGGAGTGAAGGGGTGCAGTTGACTCCCCCATTGCTACACCCCCCCCCCAAGCTGAATTATTCAATCCATCACATTCTTGCATCGAGTTAACAATGTTTTCTCTCTCCCCCCCCCCCCCCCCCCAAATATCAACAAACTCTGTGGAGGTGCACGCCACAGTCTGTGATTGATAGTGTTACGTCACATTCTGAAATTAATTTAATTAAAACAACAACTGGTCATATGTCTACTTAGTATGGATGAAAGGGGAAAACAAAGTGTCATTCGGAGTTATCACAGTATGTACAGTTAGGACCGGGAGAGTTCTATACACTGAACTATATAGATAGAAACTTGAACTATTGCTAAGCAGTGTACAGTAAGATTGATTAGTGATGACATCGTAAAAAAAAAAAGATCTTAGGAACCCGTGTGTGAGTCCCCGCAGCCAAGAAGGGGAGGGGGCACTGGGGGCCGTCGCCCCACAGGTGTGGAGTGCTCCCCGCTCCTAAAAAGAAAGAAAAAGAGGAAAAAATAAAGAAAAAGTAAAGGTGCCCCCTTGCTGAGTATTGGTGCCCCCTGCTTACTTTGACCTGGCTACGGGCCTGCGTGTGTGTGTGTGTGTGTGTGTGTGAAATCCCTGTATGGACGAGATGTCATCTCTTATATCCTAAAAAAAAACAGCTAATCGTCCACCTAAATGGAACCCGTAACAGTAAATTAATAAGAGTTTTTTTGGGAAAAGTGAGTAAAGGTAAAGTTTCCTTAGCCATAAGGGACCAATGGGGCAGATGAAGTGTAGAATTCGTCTCATTCTCTAAACCTCGGCATATGACGGGATTGTGTTGCTAACAAAAAACACCTAGACGCCTTTACATCCCTAACTAATTGTCAAGTACCCATTGAAACCTGGGTGGACTTGAGGGATTTTGTTTCTATCCAACTTTTACCAGGCCTGGAAAAATTCACTTGGTTCTCACCGAGGATCGAACCCGGGTCTCTCAGGTCGACAGTAGAGTGCCCTAAACCGTTCAACCATCCGTCCCTCTTTTGAAAATGTGCATGCTGTTAAAAGTGGCCTACATTAAGAAAGTACTAAATTGTCGAAAAGAAACCTGCCGATTTAGCAACGTGTCTTCATATCGGGAAATTCATTAGGACACAGCAAGACTCTCACGGATGACTCGTTTATTTATAGGTTATACAGAGGGAGAGCGGGAAAAAAATGACCAATCATATTCACTATCTCAAACAATCTCCCACGTTCAACAAAACACACACAATTTAATGAATAAATAGCTAGATGTGTCAGGTAAATTCAGATTTGATATGAAGTACTCACCATAACCCACAACGTCATGGCTCTATACCGTGGAGCCAGACAGTTCACAACCGTGTGAAATAACTTGAGCCCCCCCCCCTTCCCTTTCACCATGCCTCCAGTACACTGTATCAGTTACTTACAAATTTTTAAAGACTTATCTCACGCATTCCTTCTTCATCTGTTATCTCTTTTAGCATGGTTGGAGAGAAGAAGGAGAAGGATATTCTCTGACCCAATATCCATTTCTTTTTCTTGACTTAAACTTGATATCACTCACCCCCCCCCCCCCCAAACCCACCACCAGCCCCGACACAATTCGCTAAAAACCCCCATGTCATTTTTTTTTTTTTACTTTTTAGATTACAATATGTAGACTCAAGACCTTGACTAAACTGAACCATGTTTTATCAAGTTTAACACACACACAAACACACACACACACACACTTTATAAACACCAGTCTTTCTTTTTTTTCATTTGAGTTTACATCCTATCTGGAAAGTGGGGACTATCTCTGACAGAGTGATAATTGTGACTGGCAAATGCTGTAAGAAACATGACCATTCCATAACTACGCGGGGAGTTGCTCAAAGTAAAGTAAATACAGTGGATTCCGCTTATTTGGGACAAATCTCAAAGAAACCAAACCAAGAAGCCAATAGTAAATGTGTATGTTTAATTGGGACAGCCGCTTAATTGGGACAGCCGCTTATTTGGGACAAATCTCAAAGAAACCAAACCAAGAAGCCAATAGTAAATGTGTATGTTTAATTGGGACAGCCGCTTAATTGGGACAAAAAGCTTCGGTCCCGATGTGTCCCAATTAAGCGGAATCGACTATGCATATATTTGTATTCCCACGACTTTTTCTCTTTTCCAGCCTGGAGTGAATATAATGGCAGACGACACGCTGACTTGAAATAGTAAAATTGAAAAGAGATTTTGGCTAATAACAACTATTTAACAGTTAAACTAAAAATGAATGATTTAACGTCCGATAATGTGTAGTGGAAAAAAAAACTCAAAGTAAGGAAATGCATGTTTATGAAATGGTCTAATGTTAAAAAAAAAACGAAACAAAACGAAGTAGTGGGATGAAATGTAGTAAAATGAGAGATGAGTGGGGGATGTAGTAAAATGAGAGATGTGTGGGCGGGTGTAGTAAAATGAGAGATGTGTGGGGGAAATGTAGTAAAATGAGAGATGTGTGGGGGGATGTAGTAAAATGAGAGATGAGTGGGAGGATGTAGTAAAATGAGAGATGAGGTGCGTGGGGGGGGGATGTAGTAAGTGGAGAGATGTGGGGGGGGATGGTAGTAAAAATGAGAGATGTGTGGGGGGGATGTAGTAAAATGAGAGATGAGTGGGGGAATGTAGTAAAATGAGAGATGTGTGGGGGATGTAGTAAAATGAGAGATGAGTGGGGGATGTAATAAAATGAGAGATGAGTGGGGGGGATGTAGTAAAATGAGAGATGAGTGGGGATGTAGTAAAATGAGAGATGAGTGGGGGATGTAGTAAAATGAGATGTGTGGGGATGTAGTAAAATGAGAGATGTGTGGGGGGAAATGTAGTAAAATGAGAGATGTGTGGGGGGAAATGTAGTAAAATGAGAGATGTGTGGGGGGAAATGTAGTAAAATGAGAGATGTGGGGGAAAATGTAGTAAAATGAGAGATGTGTGGGGGGAAATGTAGTAAAATGAGGAGATGTGTGGGGGGAAATGTAGTAAAATGAGGAGACGTGTGGGGGAAATGGTAGTAAAATGAGAGAGCAGGGGTGTGTGGGGGAAATGGTAGTAAAATGAGAGATGTGTAATGGGAGAGATGGGGTGTAGTAAAATGAGAGATGTGTGGGGGGAAATGTAGTAAAAATGAGAGATGTGTGGGGGGAAATGTAGTAAAATGAGAGATGTGGGGAAATGTAGTAAAATGAGAGATGTGTGGGGGGAAATGTAGTAAAATGAGAGATGTGGGGGAAATGTAGTAAAATGAGAGGGATGTGGGGGGAAATGTAGTAAAATGAGAGACGTGTGGGGGGATGTAGTAAAAATGAGAGAGCGGGTGGGGGGATGTAAAATGAGAGATGAGTGTGGGGGATGTAGTAAAATGAGAGATGTGTGGGGGAAATGTAGTAAAATGAGAGATGTGTGGGGGGTAAAATGAGAGGATGAGTGGGAGGACGAGCAATGAGAGATGAGTGGGGGGGGAGATGTGGGGATTAGGTAAAATGAGAGATGTGGGGATGTAGTAAATGAGAGAGTAGTGGGGATGGGTAAAATGAGAGAGATGGGGGAATGTAGGGGGGAGAGGATGTGGGGGAATGTAGTAAAATGAGATGATGAGTGGGGGATGTAATAAAATGAGAGATGAGTGGGGGGATGTAGTAAAGTGAGAGATGAGTGGGGGATGTAGTGAAATGAGAGATGTGTGGGGGATGTAGTAAAATGAGAGATGAGTGGCAAAAACGAGGATGCATGGTAACAGAGATGAGAGGGTATGGTAAAATGAGAGATGTGGGGGACATGTAGTAAAATGAGAGATGAGTGGGGATGTAATAAATGAGAATGAGTGGGGGATGCAAATGAGATTATGGGGGATAGTGTCGAGATGGGGGGGATGTAGTAAAATGAGAGATGTGTGGGGATGTAGTAAATGAGAGAGAGTGGGGGATGTAGTAAAATGAGAGATGATGTGGGGGATGTAGTGAGAGATGAGTGGGGGGATGTAGTAAAATGAGAGTGAGGGGGATGTAGTGGTAAAATGAGATGGGGAAACGTGGGGGATGTAGTAAAATGAGAGATGTGTGGGGGGAAATGTAGTAAAATGAGAGATGTGTGGGGGAAATGGTAAAATGAGATGTGGGGGGAAATGTAGTGAAATGAGAGATGTGGGGGAAATGGTAAAATGGCAGAGGATGTGGGGGGGGAAATGTAGTAAAATGAGAGATGTGTGGGGGAAATGTAGGAAAATGAGAGCAAAATGAGAGGATGTGTGGGGGGAAATGTAGTAAAATGAGAGATGGGGGGAAATAGTAAAATGAGAGATGTGGGGGTGTAGTAAAATGAGAGATGTGTGGGGGGGATGTAGAAATGAGAGATGTGGGGAAATGTGGTAAAATGAGAGATGTGGGGGGAAATGTAGTAAAATGAGAGATGTGGGGGGGGATGAGAGATGTGGGGGGATGTAGTAAAATGAGAGATGTGGGGGAAATGGTAAAATGAGCTGATGGAGAGTGAGGATGGTGGGGATGTAGTAAAATGAGATGTGTGGGGGATGTAGTAAAATGAGAGATGTGTGGGGGAAATGTGTAGTAAAATGAGAGATGGGGACAGAAAATGGAGAGATGAGGGGGAGGATGTGGTAAAATGAGAGATGAGTGGGGGGATGTAGTAAAGTGAGATGTGTGGGGGGATGTAGTAAAATGAGATGTGTGGGGGATGTAGTAAAATGAGAGATGAGTGGGGGGATGTAGTAAAATGAGAGATGAGTGGGGGAATGTAGTAAAATGAGAGATGTGTGGGGGATGTAGTAAATGAGATGAGTGGGGGATGTAAAATGAGAGATGAGTGGGGGATGTAGTAAAATGAGAGATGAGTGGGGGAATGTAGTAAAATGAGAGATGTGTGGGGGATGTAGTAAAATGAGAGATGTGTGGGGGGGATGTAGTGAAAATGAGAGATGTGTGGGGGGAGATGTAGTAAAATGAGAGATGTGTGGGGGGAAATGTAGTAAAATGAGAGATGTGTGGGGGGAAATGTAGTAAAATGAGAGATGTGTGGGGGGGTGTAGTAAAATGAGAGATGTGTGGGGGGAAATGTAGTAAAATGAGAGATGTGGGGGGAAATGTAGTAAAATGAGAGATGTGTGGGGGGGGAAATGTAGTAAAATGAGAGATGTGTGGGGGAAAATGTAAAGTAAAATGAGAGATGGGGGGGTGTAGTAAAATGAGAGATGTGTGTGGGGGGAAATGTAGTAAAATGAGAGATGTGTGGGGGAATGTAGTAAAATGAGAGAGTGTGGGGGAAATGTAGTAAAATGGAGAGATGTGTGTGGGGGGAAATGTAGTAAAATGAGAGATGTGTGGGGGGAAATGTAGTAAAATGAGAGATGTGTGGGGGGAAATGTAGTAAAATGAGAGATGTAGTGGGGGGAAATGTAGTAAAATGAGAGATGTGTGGGGGGGGAAATGTAGGAAAATGAGAGATGTGGGGGTGTAGTAAAATGAGAGATGTGTGGGGGGGAAATGTAGTAAAATGAGAGATGTGTGGGGGAAATGTAGTAAAATGAGAGATGTGGGGGTATAAAAATGTAGTAAAATGAGAGATGTGTGGGGGGAAATGTAGTAAAATGAGAGATGTGGGGGGGGAAATGTAGTAAAATGAGAGATGTGGGGTGGGGGGGAAATGTAGTAAAATGAGAGATGTGGGGGGAATGTAGTAAAATGAGAGATGTGGGGGATGTAGTAAAATGAGAGATGTGGGGGGAAATGTAGTAAAATGAGAGATGTGTGGGGGGATGTAGTAAAATGAGAGATGAGTGGGGGATGTAGTAAAATGAGAGATGTGTGGGGGGTGTAGTAAAATGAGAGATGCGTGGGGGAAATGTAAAATGAGATGTGGGGGGGGATGTAGTAAAATGAGAGATGAGTGGGAGGATGTAGTAAAATGAGAGATGAGTGGGGGGATGTAGTAAAGTGAGAGATGTGTGGGGGGATGTAGTAAAATGAGAGATGTGTGGGGGATGTAGTAAAATGAGAGATGAGTGGGGGATGTAGTAAAATGAGAGATGAGTGGGGGAATGTAGTAAAATGAGAGATGTGTGGGGGATGAAGTAAAATGAGAGATGAGTGGGGGGATGTAATAAAATGAGAGATGAGTGGGGGGATGTAGTAAAATGAGAGATGAGTGGGGGGATGTAGTAAAATGAGAGATGAGTGTGGGGGATGTAGTAAAATGAGAGATGTGTGGGGGGATGTAGTAAAATGAGATGTGTGGGGGGGAAATGTAGTAAAATGAGAGATGTGTGGGGGGAAATGTAGTAAAATGAGAGATGTGGGGGAAATGTAGTAAAATGAGAGATGTGTAGGGGGAAATGTAGTAAAATGGGAGAGAGGACATGCGTGTGTGGGGGAAATGTAGTAAAATGAGAGATGTGGGTGGGGGGAAATGTGAGTAAAATGAGAGATGTGTGGGGGGAAATGTAGTAAAATGAGAGATGTGTGGGGGGAAATGGGGTAAAATGAGAGATGTGGGGGGGTGTAGTAAAATGAGAGATGTGTGGGGGGGGGAATGTAGTAAAATGAGAGATGTGTGGGGGGAAATGTGGTGAAAATGAGAGATGTGGGGGGGTGTAGTGTAAATGTGGAGAGATGTGTGGGGGAAATGTAGTAAAATGAGAGATGTGTGGGGTGAAAAATTGTAGTAAAATGGGAGAGATGTGTGGGGGGGGAAATGTAGTAAAATGAGAGATGTGGGGGGAATGTAGTAAAATGAGAGATGTGGGGGGATGTAGTAAAATGAGAGATGTGTGGGGGAAAATGTAGTAAAATGAGAGATGTGGGGTTGTAGTAAAATGAGAGATGTGTGGGGGAATGTAGTTTAAATGAGAGATGAGAGGGGATGTAGTAAAATGAGAGATGAGTGGGGGATGTAGTAAAATGAGAGATGAGTGGGGGGTGTAAAATGAGAGATGAGTGGGGGGATATAGAAAAATGAGGGATGTGTGGGGGGATGTAGTAAAATGAGAGATGAGTGGGGGATGTAGTAAAATGAGAGTTGTGTGGGGGGATGTAGTTAAATGAGAGATGTGGGGGGAAATGTGGTAAAATGTGAGATGTGTGGGGGGAAATGTAGTAAAATGAGAGAGGTGGGGGGGAAATGTGGGGGTAAAATGAGAGATGTGGGGGAAATGTAGTAAAATGAGAGATGTGGGGTGTAGTAAAATGAGAGATGTGTGGGGGAAATGTAGTCAATGAGAGATGTGTGGGGGGAAATGTTGTAAAATGAGAGATGTGTGGGGGAAATGTTGTAAAATGAGAGATGTGTGGGGGAAATGTAGTAAAATGAGAGATGTGTGGGGAAATATAGTAAAATGAGAGATGTGGGGGGTGTAGTAAAATGAGAGAGATGTGGGGGTGAATGGCATACATTGTACATTTAAATTGTAACTATGTAAATAAGAATCCAATGATTGTCATAACAACGAAATCATTTTTGTATCAAAACAGAATTGTGTATATATAATTGAGCATATGCTTCTACATATATTGGTTGTACATAACGGGAGCTTGGGGGGGGGGGATAGCAAAATGCATGTAACTGGACATTGATTTCCAATCCCTTTCTTCCTTGCATGCCCTTTGTGGTTTCCACACCTCCATTATAACGTCTCTACCCCCATCGGTTCCTACACCCTCTTCACACATTTCTTCACCATTATCCAAAAACACACACACACACAGATATACATACACACATAAGATGAACTCGTCTGAGAACCCATCAAAAGCGACTTACGTGGATACAACAAGTCAACACCAATGTGCAAAGTAAGGAATTAATTTTTTTTTTTCCTTCAAAAAATAAACACTTGAGTCGTTCGGAGATATTTCGACCATACTATCAGACCGATCTTCTTAAACAGGGCGTCATGGTAGAGAGACTGCATCCTCACCGCAACGACTTGTCACCTTCGACACAAAGTCCACTGTGTCAGTACATACTTGGTGTCTAGCATGTCATGTGCAGTAGGCGTCCATTACAAAAGTGGCATAATGCGGGATTATTGTTGGAGTTAGGGCTCTACGTTGGAGTCAAGTGCGGTCATTTGTTGAGTTTGGTGCGCATCTACGTTGAGTCAAGTGCGGTTATTTGTTGAGTTTGGTGCGCATCTACGTTGAGTCAAGTGCGGTTATATGTTGAGTTTGGTGCGCATCTACGTTGAGTCAAGTGCGGTTATATGTTGAGTTTGGTGCACATCTACGTTGATGTCAAGTGCGGTTATTTTTTGAGTTTGGTGCGCCTCTCATTAAATCAGTCTGTCTCTATTGTCTCACTATTTTCGACTCGCAAAACAAATTTGTTCAATTTACCATGGGGGCCTTTCTTTATGTGAATGTATATAAAAAAAAAAAAAGAAGTAGAGCGCATCTCCTACCAACTACACGCGTGATCTAAGAATACGTGTTATTCCCCCCCTCAAACACTCACAGACAGTTTTAAACACGTCTGTAGAGTCCAGGTACAACAACACACTGTGTCAAGAGAAAGATCTATCAACATTTCTCCATCAATGTCAACTCCTCAACAATTAACGTCCTGAAAAAAATTTTGTTGAGAATTACAGCGGCGGAAGTTTTGAAAACACGGCCCCGGCGCCCCCCCCCCCAACCCACCCTACATCCTTAAAAAAAAAAGTTTTTGGTAACATTGCACATGCTGTGTACGTTCAAACTCCCAACACCAGACACCGAAGTGATTACACAGCTGGACGTGCCCTGTTGTCCACACTTTTTTCAGCTTCTGGCCAGCAATTTTTTTTTAAAAGTTTCGGCCCCCGAAGAAGGGTAAATACTGGACGGACGAAACTACCAACAGAAAGAACAAATGACAAATGAGTGAGGGGTGAGAGGATACCGAGTGTGGCTGTAGCAGGGAGGTGGAGTGGAGGGCGGGGGTAGGGGGCTGCGCACTTCAGACAAGGATCTTCAATTATTTTTTTTTTACCTCACCATCGCCACATCACGAGCTCACATGACGCTCACACATTCCTTTCTCCCGGGCTGACCTGAATATTTCAATCAAAAAGACACTTGATTGGATTAAAGGAACCCATGTGCTGCACACGCGAAATCATTAGTGCGAAATGGTGGAAAGAAGTGGGTGTGTGAATGGGCCTGAGAGAAAGAAGACCACGAGAACAAAAAAAAAAAAACTCTGGCAATCCTCCAAGAGTCACTATTATATTTCATTAAATAATCTTTTCAAGCATAGAATTCTTCTCCATTATTATAATAATTATCTAATAATATGGGGGGGGGGGGGCTGGCTGCCAATTCAATTAATCAAAGTTGTTAGTTTACTATTACACATTGACTCGGGGCGGTGCCGGCCCTGAAGCTCCAGACTCAATTGTTGATTTTTTCTCTCAATGGACACGCTCCAGACCTATTCCCAAAGAGTTGTTTCCCCGATAAGGAATGATGTACTAAAAGAAAATCGGTCTGTTCAAATGGATGCTCCGAATAGTTAACTGACATTTAACAGAAGCGATGATTAACGGTCGATCGCCTTCATTGTTTTTCATTCATCTGTTTATATCATTTAGTATAAAAAATGGATTATGTTACAAAGTTATACATCGTGAAATATTAATCAGCTATGATTTACAATGTAAAGCTAGCTTATATTTTAAACTAGTAAATGTGACTGGATTATTCGCACGGGTTCGGCCTAAGGGGTTGAATCTGGTATAGTCAATGATGGGGGGATAGGGGGGATACGGAGAAATTTAACATATACAATGATTTCAATCGGTATACGTCCCTTACATTTACGTTCACGCGCGGATTGGTAAAATGCCAAAATGAATGCTATGAGGCTTTCAAAATGAAAATTAGCTAAATCCTGAAAATGCAAACGAAAGTCTCACTAGCTACTACGAACATTTTAATTGTAATGAAGATCTCTCGTTTCACATTTTTGGTGTCTCCTGGTTCAACTGTGTGAGTTTCATAGG
>JAGDYQ010000151.1:969762-988720 GCA_021962125.1 Bulinus truncatus
AGAGCATTTTCGAAAAAAATGCTCTATTGTCCCCGTTTTGTCTGTCTGTCTGTCTGTCATCACCCTAGATCTCAATAACCATAAGTCCTAGACCCATGATGTATATATCATTTTGTAGGTCTTGGCCTGCCAAGAAATAGCTTTTTTTTCCATTTCGCGATCTGACCTCTCAGGGCCGTAAAAGGAACCTTATAAAGTGCTGTTTTTTTTACTATATAAGCTATATTAATAATGGACCGCCCTATATCTCAGCAACCATAAGTCCTAGACCCATGATGTATATATCATTGTGTAGGTCTTGGCCTGCCAAGTGTACATCAAAAGTCCATTTCGCGATTTGACCTTTCAGGGCCAAAATATAAGAGATCGTTATGTACCGTTTTGCTTATATTTTAAATATAAATAATAAAAGCTAATCAAAGGGGCGTAATCATTATTTATTTTTGTAACAGTTATTCAACATGACTTACTTGTCCTTTTAATATCTTTTTTCAGATATATGCATTACACAATTGAATTTATAAACATTTCCAAAATTTACAAATATTTACTGAAAGATAACAAACGTACTGAAAATGCGCTAACACGTCCTGTGTCCAGAATGGAACAGGCTTAATTGCTTGTTTTTAACTGCATCGTAACACGCATTATACTATAGTGACTATAGTCTACCAAGAGTAAAAAGTGAAACATTAAAATGTATCTCAGAATAACAGTACCTCAAGCCGCAGATACATTTAAAATTGCACAGTTTATTATGCAAACTATTTCAAATTTTAAATCAAATTGATTTAACCAGAGAAACCACCAACTTGTCCGTCTAATGTAAAAATTAAACTGAGTGTTTCTTAATATGTTGTTGTAGCATTTGTGCCCTATAGAAACTCACATAGTTGAACCAGGAGACACCAAAAAATGTGAAACGTGAGCTCTTCATTACTATTAAAATGTTCGTAGTAGCTAATTAGGTTTCGTTTGAATTGTCAGGATTTAGCTAATTTTCATTTTGAAAGCCTCATAGCATTCATTTTGGCAATTTAGCTAAGCGCGCGTGAACGTAGATGTAAGGGACGTATAACGATTGAAAGCATTGTATATGTTAAATTTCTCCGTTTCGTCTGTCATCAATGTTCATCATTGACTATACCAGGTTGACTGTTCTCGCTTAGGCCGAACCCGTGCGAATAATCGGTCCACATTTACTAGTTTAAAATATAAACTAGTTTAACATTGTATCACTGGCCAGTAGCTATTTCACGATGTACTGTGTTAACATTGTATAGTCCATTTTTTTAATACTAAATGATATAAAAAGATGAATTTAAAACAATGAAGGCGATCGACCGTTAATCACATCGCTTCTGTTAAATGTCAGTTAATTATTCGGAGCATCCATTTGAACGAACCAGATTTTCTTTTAGTATCACATTCCTTATCGGGAAATGATTCTTTGGGGAATAGGTCTGGAGCGTGTCCATTGAGGAAAAAAAACAACAACAACAATTGAGTCTGGAGCTGTTAGGGCCGGCACCGCCCCGAGTCAATGTAATAGTAAACCTTGTAGCTTTGATTAATAGAATGGCGGCCAGCCCCCCTTGGCGATAACTTGCGGTTCATATTATTAGATAATTATTATAATAATGGAGAAGAATTGTGGCGAAAAGATTATTTAATGAAATATAATAGTGACTCTTGGAGGATTGCTAGAGTTTTTGTTTTTTTGTTCTCGACCGTCCACACCGCACTTCTTTCCACCATTTCGCACTAATGATTTCGCGTGTGCGGCACATGGGTTCCTTTAATCCAATCAAGTGTCTTTTTGATTGAAATATTCAATTCAGCCCGGGAGAAAGGAATGTGTGAGCGTCATGTGAGCTCGTGATGTGGCGATGGTGAGGTAAAAAAAAAATAATTGAAGATCCTTGTCTGAAGTGCTAGCCCCCCCCCCCCCCGCCCTCCACCTCCACCTCCCTGCTACAGCCTCACTCGGTATCCTCTCACCCCTCACTCATTTGTCATTTTGTTCTTTCTGTCGGTAGTTTCGTCCGTCCAGTATTTACCCTTCTTCAGGGGCAGAAACTTTAAAAAAAAATGTTGGCCAGAAGCTGAAAAAGTGTGGACAACAGGGCACGTCCAGCTGTGTAATCACTTCGGTGTCTGGTGTTGGGAGTTTGTTTAAGCCTTGCAAGCATGTAATGTTACCAAAACTTTTTTTTAAAAAAGGATGTAGTGTGGGTTGGCTGTAATTCTCAACAAAATTTTTCAGGACGTTAATTGTTGAGGAGTTGACATTGATGGAGAAATGTTGATAGATCTTTCTCTTGACACAGTGTGTTGTGTTTCTGGACTCTACAGACGTGTTTATAACTGTCTGTGAGTGTTTGGGGGTGGGGGGGGGGGTAACACGTATTCTTAGATCACGCGTGTAGTTGGTAGGAGATGCGCTCTTCTTTTTTAAATACATTCACATAGAGAAAGGCCCCATAGTCAATTGAACAAGTTTGTTTTGTGAATGAAAATAGTGAGGCAATAGAGACAGACTGATTTAATGAGAGGCGCACCAATTTCAACAAATAACCGCACTTGACTCAACGTAGATGCGCACCAAACTCAACAATAATCCGCATTATGCCACTTTTGTAATGGATGCCTACTGCACATGACATACTAGACGCCTACTATGTGCTGACACTTTGGACTTTGTGTCGGTGACAAGTCGTTGCGGTGAGGATGCAGTCTCTCTACCATGACGCCCTGTTTAAGAAGATCGGTCTGATAGTATGGACGAAATATCTCCGAATGACTCATGTGTTAATTTTTTGAAGGAAAAAAAATTAAAACTTTTCGCACATTGGTGTTGACTTGTTGTATCCACGTATGTCGCTTTTGATGTTCTCAGACGAGTTCATCTTATGTGTGTGTGTGTGTGTGTGTGTGTGTTTTTTTGAATGGTGAAGAAATGTGTGAAGAGGGTGTAGGAACCGATGGGGGTAGAGACGTTATAATGGAGGTGTGGAAACCACAAAGGGCATGCAAGGAAGAAAGGGATTGGAAATCTCTATTTATGCATTTTGCTATATCCCCCCCCCCCAAGCTCCCGTTATGTACAACCAAAATATGTAGAAGCATATGCTCAATTATATACACAATTCTGTTTTGATACAAATAATTTCGTTGTTATGAAAATCATTGCATTCTTATTTACATAGTTACAATTTAAATGTATAATGTATGCCATTCATCCCCCCCACATACACATCTCTCATTTTACTACATTTCCCCCCACATCTCATTTTACTACATTTCCCCCCACATATCTCTCATTTTACTACATTCCCCCCACATCTCATTTTACTACATTCCCCCCTCCACATCTCATTTTACTACATTTCCCCCCACATATCTCTCATTTTACTACATTTCCCCCACATCTCTCATTTTACTACATTTCCCCCCACATATCTCTCATTTTACTACATTTCCCCCACATATCTCTCATTTTACTACATTTCCCCCACATCTCTCATTTTACTACATTTCCCCCCACATATCTCTCATTTTACTACATTTCCCCCACATATCTCTCATTTTACTACATTCCCCCCCACATCTCATTTTACTACATTTTCCCCACATCTCTCATTTTACTACATTTCCCCCCACATATCTCTCATTTTACTACATTCCCCCCCCCACACACATCCCTCATTTTACTACATTTCCCCCACATATCTCTCATTTTACTACATTTCCCCCCACACACATCCCTCATTTTACTACATTTCCCCCACATATCTCTCATTTTACTACATTTCCCCCCACACATCTCTCATTTTACTACATTCCCCCCCCCCATTCATCTCTCATATTACTACATTTCATCCCACTACTTCGTTTTGTTTCGTTTTTTTTTAACATTAGACCATTTCATAAACTTCATTTCCTTACTTTGAGTTTTTTTTTTCACTACACATTATCGGACGTTAAATCATTCATTTTTAGTTTAACTGTTAAATAGTTGCTATTAGCCAAAAATCTCTTTCAATTTTACCATTTCAATCCAGCGTGTCGTCTGCCATTATATTCACTCCAGGCTGGAAAAGAGAAAAAGTCGTGGGAATACAAATGTATGTACAGTCGATTCCGCTTAATTGGGACACATCGGGACCGAGGCTTTTTGTCCCAATTAAGCGGCTGTCCCAATTAAACATACACATTTACTATTGGCTTCTTGGTTTGGTTTCTTTGAGATTTGTCCCAAATAAGCGGCTGTCCCAATTAAGCGGAATCCACTGTATTTACTTTACTTTGAGCAACTCCCCACGGTGCAAAGTATTATGGAATGGTCATGTTTCTTACATCATTTGCCAGTCACAATTATCACTCTGTCAGAGATAGTCCCCACTTTCCAGATAGGATGTAAACTCAAATGAAAAAAAAAAGAAAGACTGGTGTTTATAAAGTGTGTGTGTGTGTTTGTGTGTTAAACTTGATAAAACATGGTTCAGTTTACTCAAGGTCTTGAGTCTACGTATTGTAATCTAAAAAGTAAAAAAAAAAATGACATGGGGGTTTTTAGCGAATTGTGTCGGGGCTGGTGGTGGGTTTGGGGGGGGGGTGGGGGGTGAGTGATATCAAGTTTAAGTCAAGAAAAAGAAATGGATATTGGGTCAGAGAATATCCTCCTCCTTCTTCTCCCCCCCCCCACCCCCATGCTAAAAGAGATAACAGATGAAGAAGGAATGCGTGCGATAAGTCTTTTAAAATTTGTAAGTAACTGATACAGTGTACTGGAGGCATGGTGAAAGGGACGGGACGGGACGGGGGGCAGCTCAAGTTATTTCACACGGTTGTGAACTGTCTGGCTCCACGGTATAGGGCCATGACGTTGTGGGTTATGGTGAGTACTTCATATCAAATGTGAATTTACCTGACACATCTAGCTATTTATTCATTAAATTGTGTGTGTTTTGTTGAACTTGGGAGATTGTTTGAGATAGTGAATATGATTGGTCATTTTTTTTCCTCTCTCTCTCTCTGTATAACCTATAAATAAACGAGTCATCCGTGAGAGTCTTGCTTGCTGTGTCCTAATGAATTTCCCGATATGAAGACACGTTGCTAAAATCGGCAGGTTTTCTTTTCGACAATTTAGTACTTTTCTTAATGTAGGCCACTTTTAACAGCATGCACATTTTCAAAAGAGGGACGGATGGTTGAACGGTTTAGGGCACTCTACTGTCGACCTGAGAGACCCGGGTTCGATCCTCGGTGAGAGCCAAGTGAATTTTTCCCAGGCCTGGTAAAAGTTGGATAGAAACAAAATCCCTCAAGTCCACCCAGGTTTCAATGGGTACCTGACAATTAGTTAGGGATGTAAAGGCGTCTGGGTATTTTTTGTTAGCAATACAATCCCGTCATATGCCGAGGTTTAGAGAATGAGACGAATTCTACACTTCATCTGCCCCATTGGTCCCTTATGGCTAAGGAAACTTTACCTTTACTCACTTTTTCCAAAAAAACTCTTATTAATTTACTGTTACGGATTCCATTTAGGTGGATTCCATTTAGGTGGACGATTAGTTTTTTTTTTTTTAGGATATAAGAGATGACATCTCGTCCATACAGGGATTTCACACACACACACACACACACACAAACACACACACACACACACACACACGCAGGCCCGTAGCCAGGTCAAAGTAAGCAGGGGGAACCAATACCCAGCAAGGGGGCACCTTTACTTTTTCTTTATTTTTTCCTCTTTTCTTCTTTTTTAAGCGGGGGGGGCACTCCACACCTAGCGGGGGAGGGGGGCACGGCCCGCAGTGCCCCCCCCCTTTGGCTACGGGGCTGCACACACGGGTTCCTACGATGTCATCACTAATCAATCTTACTGTACACTGCTTAGCAATAGTTCAAATTTCTATCTATATAGTTCAGTGTATAGAACTCTCCCGGTCCTAACTGTACACATACTGTGATAACTCCGAATGACACTAGACATATGACCAGTTGTTGTTTTAATTAAATTAATTTTAGAATGTGACGCAACACTATTAATCACAGACTGTGGCGTGCACCTCCACAGAGTTTGTTGATATTTGGGGGGGGGGGGCGGACCGGGGGGCGGGGAGAGAAAAACATTGTTAACTCGATGCAAGAATGTGATGGATTGAATAATTCAGCGGGGGGGGGGGTAGCTATGGGGGAGTCAACTGCACCCCTTCACTCCTTAATTAAATACCCCCCCTTGGCATTGTAGTTTTTTCTTCTTTTTAAAATTTTTTTTTTGAAGTGTATGCCTCCACTGATTCATAGGCCCATGATGTTTTGTTCATCTAGTGGAGTCGGCCACTCCCAAACGTTTATCAGATGATGGCTGTTGATCCTTTGACTATTTGATCCCAGGCCGAATGCATTATCCGTAGGAATTAATACGCATCAAGTCGCCAATACAAAATGTTTTTTCTTTCTTCTCTGTCTCTCCCAACCCCCACCACCACCACCACCACCACCACCCCCTCCCACTTCAATCCATTTTGTGGATATGTTAGCTTTTACTTTCCACCACAAACAACACGCCACGGTTGACTGAAAAGATTCAAGCCTGTATTTGTGTTTTCAAAAGAAGAAGGAGTTGGGTGATTTGATGTGGGGGGTTGGAGGTGGGGAAGTAGACACCAGCAGCACCCGTCGTCGCCTAGGGATGCCATGCAAGTTTGTTTTGTTTATACTGTAGGACAATCTTTAAATAGCCACCTCATAGTTTACCAAGATCCGGTGGGAAAAAAAAATCATGTAATAATAATATAATATAATAATAGCGATTTGGGCGCTGCGTTAAATCGAAAGTAAAGAACAGTATTCCAGTTTAAAATACAATCATGAAAAAATCGGATCTGCCCGAAACCAAAAAAATAACCTAGACAACCGATCAAGCCTAAGGGGATATAACTCTATGCAAATGTTTTGCAGGGTACAGCTAGTAATAATAATAATAATAATAAAAGGCCATCTCATGAAGCCGGTCAACGAATAGCCAACATACGGCTCTAAGGTCACCACCGATAGAGATCAATACCTGTTGTACTATAAGATCGGCAGGTACTTTTAAAGAGGCGTCATGGCCCGGGGCTTATCCCTGGACAGTTATATCTGAAAATATAATCTCTGCCGTTTTTTCAACTATTTTCATATTTTGTCTCACCTTGTCCACATATATATATATATATATATTTAAAACAGCTCAGACTATCAGCATGAAACATTTTCCTTGATTAATGCGGGGGATTGTAGTCTTGGCGAAAGTTGAAAGTACATATGTAAATGTTCTCATTTGCATGCCTCACCTGGCTTCGCCATACTCGACGAATTTCTGTCCGTGTCATACTCTTTGATTTATATCTCCCCTCTTCCCGAGCTAGAGGGCCTCTATAACCAGTAAAACAATTGAAATAAAAAAAAAAAGAGCCCTCAGGTTCTGTTACGGTTTTCTTGTGTCACGCAAACTGTGAATCACCCTCCAGGTCTTCCTCCTCTCGCCACTTCTTCATAGCCACTTAAGAGTGTTAGAAGATCGTGTGTGTGTGTCGAGTAGACAGAGTGCGTTCAATTACTCTTGACAGCCAGCATTGTGCACAGTAAATGTGAATAGAAATAGGTCCACGAGAGCCAATAACTGCGTATATATATGACTGTTATTCTGCCATTAGGGTCGATTGGGGGGGGGACATTGGACGTGATTTTTATTAGGATCGATTGCCTGATACTGGATTTTTTGTTTTGATTTTTGATATACGTAAGAATCATAAAGGTTTTACAAGCTTATATATATTCATACGAAATTATGTACGGATTATTGTAAAGTTTAACTTATTCAGTGTAATCATAAAAAATGGCATGGATTCTGAAGATATATACACGTTTTTTTTAGAAGAAAACTTTGAGGCTTCAAAAATAATTTTGTATTCATTTCTGCAAAATTTGATATCAGTTTTAACAAAAAAAAAGAAACGTGCCTCCACCCCCCCCCCCATCCTCCCCCAACACATTTTACCCTTTTTACCTGGGGGGGTCAATCTAGGGAACAATCCCAATCAAATAGTGAAGTCGGATGATGGGTCATGTGTGAAAAAAAAAATGATCTTATTGAGAAATCTCATGTAGGAAAATTGATACTGTCTATGAAACAATTGAATTTTTCTCTTAAATTTTGTGTTACATTTTTTTAAATTATTTTTTTTTTAACATTTCTCAATCCACCCCATGTTAATGTTAAGTTCACCCTAAATTGTTTAGATTTCGATGTAGCACTATGGCTAGGGCGGTATTGCTTCAATTTAACTGACATTCTCTGTGGTAACGTAACTTAGAAATGGGGGAGGGGGGGAAGACGAAAAATATTACACATGCACTTGTAATTAATGATGATCCAGTTAGGTTTGAGATAGATTCAAATTCGCTCTACATTAACATGTGTCTTTAATGAGACTAGTCGAGTCAGTATGGTGTATCTGTGTTGTCAGTGCTGAGTATTGTTCAGCGCACGCTCATTAATGTTAGGAAAATAAAAATCATCTGAGAAACAAATCACGTCTGTATGGCATGCTATTCCATCATCATATTTAAACAACTCATATGATTGATGCTGGCTAATACAATCTTACTTATTCACCATAAGCTCATGTTCATTAAAATCCATCTAGTCACTAATCTGGAGTTCGGACCCAAAAGTCTTAACACTTCGTATACTCACTTGTTTCAACCAGGTTAAACCTTACGGTTGGGGGTATGTATAACTCCCCCCCCCACCCACCCCTCCCACCCGACATCCATGGCGTTGACGTTTGTTACTTGCTTCTGGCCTCAATGAAGGGACATAATTATGCAAGTTTCACACATCTGACCGGGTTTGGAAAAACACCTCCAGTGTACGTTGGTGTCCTCCCCTCCCCCACCCCTTCCCATTACCCCCTGCTGGCTGCTGTTGAGCACGTGATGGTACCCCCTGTCAGCAGGTCCGTTAACTTGTTCACTTGAATGAATTTTATATATATATATATATTTTTTTTTTTTCTAAAGTCATTGTCAAGTTACTGGGTTAGATTTTGAATTCTTAAGAGCTCGGGTCTTTTTTTTTGTGTGTGTCTGCCCCTTTATTACTTCCACACTATGGAGTCTGAGGAAGGTTATACTATACGTGACATACTTTTTATTTCCTAACATTTTATGCCTGGATTCAATCAATACTAAGTCATGTGTATTGATTGTGTGAAAGCGATATCAGTAAATTTAGCATTTGCAATAGTTCACTTGTAACCGGTTGGAACTAAAAACTCGTCGAGATTCAGTGCTTCCCATACTGTCATTGAAGAAAGTAGACATAGAGTCGTCGGCACCTTCAGTTGACCCGTCACCGCTGGCTGATTCAGATTTCCATTTTTTCTCGCTGGAGCGACTCTTGAATGTATAGCTGGATAAATCGCTATTCAGATACCCCCCCACCCCTCCATTTCCTTTTTAAACCGTCAAACCTTTGACCCCCCTCCCCCCCGAGCACAATGGCAGCGGGAATTTTATGCTCTTTTGTCACCGTCAGAATGTGTTATCTGTGCCGGCAGACCATTCTGTCTGTGTACAAATTTATGGAAAATAAATCAGATATTGTTACATTGTATTCGCGTTTAAACTACAGATAATAGAATACTTGAGTTCTTAGCTGTCGATTTATTAGCCCTTTACGAGAGTTATATATCTCTTCTCATATATATATATATATATATATATATATATATATATATATATATATACACGCATGTGTGTTTGAGCACATGTGAAAGTGTGTATATATTGCCGTATTGTGTAAATAAGGCCTTGTTCATTATAGAATGAAACATATGTCACTGAACATTTTTTATCACTCTGTAGGAAGCACTTTACTATGATTGCCAATATTATCCTGAATTAGCGTGTAGAGACTCTAATCTTAAAACACATTTTTATTTTATATCAAGTTCCGGCTAATTTATACAGGTTAATAAGCAAGATATGTTCTTGTGCTGGCGTCACTCTGCAACATTTTGGTAGCGCTCAGTTTATTTATATTGACATTTTTTTTTTGAAAACTGGGATAACTCTACCGTTACCATTGGAGCATCACATAACCCCCCTCCATTCCCTTCTCTTCTCTCTGTATTAAATGAGCCTGGTCTCAGCCATGGATGACTGACTGACTGGTAGATGTATACGCCGGTATAGAATTATATACAGGAAGGCCCTGCCCAGACACCAACCATAAGTGCACTAGACTTATCCAACTTGGATAAGAAACCATGTGCAGTCTTTGTTTAATGAAACCCTTTCATTATGTAGAGTCGGGGTGTGCTCGCTGCTATTGAGATATTTGACAAATACAATTGATTTGTCTTTGTGTTTAAAAACCTTTGGTACTATGTGGTGGCATATAGAAATGTCTGCTTAATGTTACTAACAGAAGACGGACACAGTCTACGTTGCACTTCGTGCACAAATTAGCGTGTGTATAACTTTTTAAATCAGGCTGCATGGCTTGGACTCTAGAATTATGTATTAGAATTCAGGATCGGCCAGGCGCATGAGGTCAACGAGAGCCGACATCCCGGTTGTTATTGTGGTTTAAAAAAAAATGTATAAAGAGCGTCACCATAGTCCATTTAACAAGATTTTTTTGAATTAAGTAAAACGTGATACAGTGATTACACTAGTTCGGGGGGGGGGGGAGGAGGTTTAGCGTATTCAGAGAAGAGCTGCATTTGGCCGCCGCTTTTATAAACTATATTATTTGGTGTTATGCAAACCTTTCATTAAGTGCCTGTTTGTTTTGGATGCATTGTGTTACAATATGGGCATCTCATATGTTTTGTTTTGGATGCATTGTGCTACAATGTGGGCATCTCATATGTTTGTTTTGGATGCATTGTGCTACAATGTGGGCATCTCATATGACGTATTCTCAACTGCTGTGGTTCTCACAGCTGTACGCTATGCGACGTCAGTGTTGGTTTCGCGCACAGCCATATTAAAATGTTGTTGTTGGTTTTTTTTCGAACTCACAACACGGGAAACAAATATAGAAAGAGAGAACAGCATTACTAAATTGTTTTATATTTCTTATTTTAATTCCCAATTTTACAAACGTATAGTTTTGTAACAGGTGACTGTAGAGAGATAGGTTTACAATCATGAATACATTCAAATCTTGTCGCGACCTACTTGAAATTCGCCTGCGACCCTCTCTGAGAACCACTGCTCTACAGCTTCTGTAATTTGTCCATTATTTAATTCTCATGTATTTCATTGAACGCCTTGACGTTAAGTTTTTCACCTCAGTGTCATGTAATGGTATCTAACCCAACTCAACAGTATATTAATACATAATGTACCAGACACACTTTTAACATTACAATCGCGCACGACTTTTGCCATGTTTGATTTTTTTTTTTAAAAACGTGTCATACAATTTGCTTGTCACGTCCTGGGCCCAAGTACCTACATTCAACACAGCACACCGGACCGCGAGGTGGTCTTTATTTCAATGACTAGCAGGGAGGGGAAACACACGGGCCCATGAGAAGAAACACGCCGTTTGATTAACGAAATGTATGAGGCGGCCGTCTAATCCTCGGAGATTAACATCAAAGCCTCGAGATATTCAGGTCGGGCGATTCCGAGTTTTATACAGTTTTAAAAGTAAAGTAAGGAAACTAGCAGCAATTAATTTTTTTTTTTTTTTAATTTTTTCAAAGGGGACAGACATGCTACTTTATGTTCTGGTTTTTATTTCTCACTTGTTGTAATATTTCCGTCTTAAATAGGTTTATTATTAGCATGAGACATAAAGCGTGCAGGTGCGATTAGTTCATCCAACACGTGTAACTCGATATACGTCTTTAATAAGAATGGATATTGAAGTACAGTTAGCTACATTGGCCGGGTACCTGTGTGTTGATCGTGTGCAGAGCCGTCGTGATTGGTGAGCAAAAGTAGCCACCTCCCCAATTCAAAGGACCACTTTTCAGTAAAGATTAATATCAAATCTGATGCTATAGGGGCCTCAACAGTTACTTTTGCTGGGGGCCCTCAAATATCTCCGTATGAACAGGGCTTTGATCGTACGCATGTCTTACATCAAACATTTTTGCAAGTAGGAACAGTTACCATCTTTGTCGGAGACACATTTACCTTTAGAGGATTGATAACAGCGGTCAGCTTTGATATCTTATGTACTGTTATAAGCAGTGTCAAAATAGAATGAACGTATATGTAAAATACCTATCTGTCAAGCTGGTCTATATATCTATCTAATCTAATCTATCTAATCTATCTATCTATCTATCTATCTATCTATCTACCTATCTATCTATCTATCTATCTATCTATCTATCTATCTATCTATCTATCTATCTATCTATCTATCTATCTATCTATCTATCTATCTATCTATCTATCTATCTATCTATCTATCTATCTATCTATCTATCTATCTATTTATCTATTTATCTATCTATCTATCTATCTATCTATCTATCTATCTATCTATCTATCTATCTATCTATCTATCTATCTATCTATCTATCTGTCTGTCTGTCTGTCTGTCTATCTGTCTGTCTCACTCTCACACTCACTCTCTCTCTCTCTCTCTCTCTCTCTCTTTCGTATATAAATACACACATATCCCCGAGTCATGTTTCATATAGACTGACAAATCTTATGTTCGGTGTATTCAATCACAGCAATCATATATTCAATCAACCCCCCAATCATTTCCTGTCACCACATTCGACTTACGGATGTGTCTACACCACGTTGGTTGAAATTAGTTTTACTGTTGCCTGATTTTTTTTTTTAAATGATGTGTCGCTAAACGATGTTAACATTGACATATTCCCCCCCCCCCTCTCCCCGCCTCCAATCATGTACTAGTCAATTACAAGTGATTATGAAGTGTACAGCTGTATATCTGGGACATGACATTCCTGTGGGACACTTTGTCGTGTGATTCTAGATCAGACCGATAATTGTGTTTTGTAAAGGTGTTTCATAAAGACTTGACTTTACCCGGGGATCGGGACACGCGTTGTGCAAGCACCCCCCCACCCCACCCCTCAGCCTCTCTTTCCCCTTAGTAATAAATAAAGTAGGATTGGCCCGGGGGAGGGAGAGAGGGAGGGTCTTTTTTTAATGTTAGATCAGCCCTTTGATAATCAAAGTAATTTAAAGTTCAGGTGACAAAGAACATCGCACAGGGCACTGTAAATAGCCCAAACACTTCATCTCTGTATATGTAAAGCAGGCCCTGTATAGCAGGAACACGGCACGGGTTGTTATAGACTTACTTCGATTTGGGTTGTTTTTGTTGAACAAAACAAAACAACATTTTTTGTATTAGTTGTATAGGCTACACACTTGACGTGTGATTATGAAAGTGTTGAATATATGAGGATATTTTAACAGGTAATGTGTTCAGACCGTCTCATTAAAAAACACAGATAGTGTGGTAGCAGGGCTTTGTTTTGTCTGTGTGTGTGTGTGTATGGGGGGGGGCGGACCTAGAAGATTAATATTGTTATCTGAAGTAAATCCCGGTAACGATAATGCCCCCCAGTTCTGCGAATGCACACGTATTATGGTCAAAGTGGTAATACTGTCGGCCAATTGTAATCCTCGGCAGACCCTGATAACTATATTTATTTTTTTAATTTTATTTTTTATCTAGCTGATGTTAAAGGTTGTTTTTTTTTTTGCCGTGTATTATCGCACCGAGACATAAACTGGGTACGGAAAAATGAAAAAAAAAGTTTAAATTGGGCAAATAACAATTAAAAAAAGGTAGTAGCTATGAATCCATGTGATCGGTAATGTTTTATTCAACCTGTCGTACTCCAGTTTGTTTACAACGATAGCTATTTTTGTTAGTATGTTCATTTATAAGGAAAACATCTATATAAAGGAAATGCTATTTTTGTTTGTTTGGACTCTATGATTTGTTGCTTGTTGATTGTGTTTGTGTGTATAATTATTGTGTTGTTTGAATATTATATTGTCAGCAGAAGACATTAACTGATATATTTGTAATTGAAAAGTTTTTTTTTTTAATCTTATGATAATTAGTTTGAAAGTGACTGCGCTATCTACATAGTGTTCCAGATAGAAAAAATGTTCAGCCCGACTTGCGAACTTAACTGTGTGTGTGTTTATGTTATTGTGTTAAAGGTTACAATAGTAGTAAAAGTAAGTAAAGTTCCCTTAGCTCTAACGGGCCATCGGGGCAGATGAAGTGTAGAATTCATCTGTTTCTATAACCTCGGCAAATGAAGGGGTTGTGTGGTTAGCACAACGCCCAGCCGCCTTTACTTCCCCAACTTAAAAGTCAGGTACCCATTTAAAGCTGGGTGGACTTGTGGGACGACTATGAAACACATTACACCTGGAAAAATTCCCCATGGTTCTCACCGAGGATCGAACCCAGGACTCTCAGGTCGACAGTCGAGTATCTACACCACTCGGCCATCCGTCCCACAAAGGCTACAATGCACAAAACGAATGTTCTACTCTACAGTTTCGGGTATCTTAATAACCTCTCTATACTGACAGGTTCAACCACCTCGGTGTGAAATCAAAACTTGGAGAGCATAGACAGCATCAGGCTCAGACCTTTGTGTTCAACAGGAGCCAATGAAAACTTCATGTATATACTGAGCCTTTTTTTGACTTTGAGAGATATCCGACTCCGCTTGGCAAAAGTACATTCGGGGGCTCCCCTTAAGTACCACATTGGATAGTACTACGTACTAGAAATGATGCCCTTTTCAAGTTGCCTTGTTTTGCCCATCCATCTGTATGTGATATGGTTTTTGTAACTTCTAATATATAATATTTTCTCGCAATTGTTTACTTGTATTGGGCGATGCATGAGTGATAGTGAGTAAAGAGGGCTATCTTCTTGCCCGGGGGGGGGGGGGGGGCTCTAAAAATTATAAAACCGTATTGGGAAGGTCGCAGACAGATTTTCTATGCCTTATCTACAAACATGTCCCATTTAAAGTCCAGAATTATTCTTCCTGGAAGTTTCACTTATATCGTCTGGAACAGACAAACTTGTGAAAGACAAGTATTGAGTGAATTTGAAATCTACAACATCGTGACTCTAGAATGCTAGAATAAGTTGGTATCTCCATCAACACAGTTTAGCATTAGCGATTATAGTTAGTTTTTTTCTGGTAATCATTGACAGTTGTTCTTAAGTAGGTAAAGAACGAGAACAATCTTAACATCCCAGTTAAAACCCACACCAACCGTCATTTATATCATGAAACAGTATAATTTTGAATACACGTTGTATCTCACTATTGCTTTGATAACCGCTTGATCATCGATGTACCTTATAAACCCTCTACAATGCACATATAATGTAATATTTAACTTAAATTTCAACAAACGTAAATGTTTATTTTTTGTATATTAGAACAATAAAAAGCATTTTATTAAACACATAAGGGACAAATATATATATATACAATATCAGGCCATTTTTCATAAGATAATTTACAAATATTTAAGTAAAAATATATGCAATCTACAATGGCTGAACTCCTCGTTTATGTCAGTCATAAAAAATATAGTTAACAAATAAAAGATCTTTATTCTTCAATAACAAATGTTTCTTATTTAATATATATATATATATATATATATATATATATATATATATATATATATATTTGGGCTTTTGTCTGCTAAGGGTTTTGTCCTACACTCCTTTCGTCCACCGGCAATATTTCTACAGTCCACAAAGGTATCTCTATAAATGATACTGCCATTCTTTACTTCAGATACAGTGACACAAGAGTTCAATTTGTTTTTGTTTTTTTACACAGGCAACATCGGTAGAGCTTGAATGATGGTCTAGCTCTGGTTAAATACTAAACGGGTTTAGCGCTAGTTATCTGGCCAGGTCTCATGTTGCGTACGTCAAAAGCTGCATCGATTTCAATCCATTGTTTCCGAGCCTGTGTTGCATACGACGCTTAAATGTGTTGTTGTTGTTGTTGTGTGTATGTGTGTGCTGGTCTGCATGTATCTATGTCTGATGGGAGGTCACATATCCGATGAATCTGTGAGATACGGGCAGCACCCACGGGTGTACAACCGCCTTGGCATCACCACACAATTTAATGGTAATCGGTTTTATCTGTATCTCCCCCCCCCCGTTCTGTTAGGTGTAGTCGGGTCTGTCCAAGGAATCGGAGATCACTTGTGATTAATGGCATATTTATGGCATGTCCCAGCTCTGGTACTGACCGAGGGTGAAGTGGTGACTATTAATGTTTTCGATTGAAATTTCTGATTTCAGCAGTGAAGCATTTCTCCGGGGGGGGGGGGGATTTTGTTTTACACCTGCTTAGTGGATTTTTAATGAGCATTTAGCTACTAAAACGTTTTTTTTTTCAATGCATTCTTTAAAACAAAATGATCTGGCAATGGTCACTGATTTGGACCTCAGTTCTTTGGTCAGTTTGAATTGGTCTTTATTATGCCCCTAGTATTTAGCCATTGGCCAGTCCTATTGCTGGGTTATAATCGATCAAAATTTGTATTTCCCTCTTACAAAAATTGAAATTGACCACTCAATCATGGTCGTCCCTAGTCAACCCACCCACACCTCGTCCCTAGTCAACCCACCCACACCTCCACCATCTGCCATGTTTATGAAACCAGACTAGACACTGTTGAGTTGATGGTATGAGAGCGCCAGATACAATAAGGGGCCGGGGGGGTGGCTGTGGAAGTCATAAATGTCGGATGGCAATGTCGGACGAGCACGAAAGGTCTCCATGTGGCGGTCTCATGTTTCATTCCACACCTACCCGGGCCCCCACCCCACCACCCTGGATATATGGCAGCAGACTGTGACTACAGACATATCATACTTTCCACCCCGTGTCTGTATTTTTCATGTGCTCTATCGTAGCTGTCTTTCAGAAACTATTTTTTTTTCTCTATCATACCTGTCTTATAAAAAAAAAAAAAAATTTCGTGTGGTATGTAACCCCCTTATTCACAGTATTTTTGTTTCTCCATTTTTTGTTTCAATCAATTATTTTAAGATGAATGCTACATGTATGTATTTAAAAAAAAATAAAGGCTGCTGCATGTGTATAGGCATATTTTAAGGTTTGAGCTACATGTATGTGGGACAACTTTAATGAGATTTAGGCTACATGTGTGTGGGACAACTTTAATGAGATTTAGGCTACATGTATTTGGAACAACTTTAATGAGATTTAGGCTACATGTATTTGGAACAACTTTAATGAGATTTAGGCTACATGTATTTGGAACAACTTTAATGAGATGTAGGCTACATGTGTGTGGGACAACTTTAATGAGATTTAGGCTACATGTATTTGGAACAACTTTAATGAGATGTAGGCTACATGTGTGTGGGACAACTTTAATGAGATTTAGGCTACATGTATTTGGAACAACTTTAATGAGATTTAGGCTACATGTATTTGGAACAACTTTAATGAGATTTAGGCTACATGTATTTGGAACAACTTTAATGAGATGTAGGCTACATGTGTGTGGGACAACTTTAACGAGATTTAGGCTACATGTATTTGGAACAACTTTAATGAGATTTAGGCTACATGTATTTGGAACAACTTTAATGAGATTTAGGCTACATGTATTTGGAACAACTTTAATGAGATTTAGGCTACATGTATTTGGAACAACTTTAATGAGATTTAGGCTACATGTATTTGGAACAACTTTAATGAGATGTAGGCTACATGTGTGTGGGACAACTTTAACGAGATTTAGGCTACATGTGTTGTTGTTTTTTTTTAGAAAGTTAGGCTCCTTGGATTATTTCCCCCACTTGTCCACATTTAATGTTCTACTCTGCCCTCTTCTCGGCTCCTTTGTCTTTACCTCCACTGCCCGTGTCCCTCATCTTCCACATCAGACCTGAAATAATAAAGACCAGGGATTAGTCCTGGTAAATCAGATTCCGGTGTATAGAGTTTCTTTTAATTCTTTGTAGGTGTGAGTCCTCCCCCCCCCCCTCCTCTCCCACCATCAGCCAGGGGAAGTTAATCTGAAACCTAGTTAACTAAGTGCACAGCCCCAGAGAAGACATAAACACCCCTGTTTGATTCTTTCCCTTGATTGATCTACTTGATAGCGGAGTTTCAACAAATAAAAAATGTCCATTGACCTGTATAAAAAAAAAAAGTCGTTGACTTCTTTGAGAGTTGGCATCAAATTGACAAAAACTTTTTTTTTATTGACGCTTGATCCTAGTTTAATTTCTTTCCT
Source organism: Bulinus truncatus (assembly GCA_021962125.1). Classification (NCBI taxonomy): domain Eukaryota; kingdom Metazoa; phylum Mollusca; class Gastropoda; family Planorbidae; genus Bulinus; species Bulinus truncatus. Next base: position 988,132 of record JAGDYQ010000151.1, read on the forward strand.
TTTTGGTCTCCATTGGTTTGAGTTTTAATGTCCGATTTATGGCATCCCTCTTAGGATTAGTTGAACATAGGATTAAGATTTAAAAAAAAAAAGTAGAAATGGATTTCATGGCTTGGATTTTAGTTTTGGTGCCTGTTATTTTGTGTTGTAATATAGAACGCAAAAGTAGACACACTGTGGGGTGGTGGTTTAGAAGTGAACGAATGGACGTGATTTTACTGGAATGAAGGGGAACTGTTTATTTACAAAGAAAATGTAAAAGAGTGCATCGGAGAATTTCAGCTAATCACAGAAGGTATTGACAAACCCCAAGTATCAGGCTATATCTTTCATGAAGGAAACCTATTTTGACCAAACGGCAACATGTTCTGTCAAGCCTAAGCCACGACCAATGTTCCCTCTAAGATGTGGTATAGACTTAGCAAGAAATTTTGTCTCTGAGCGACATTTTTGTTTGAGGCCAAAATTTGTGAGCGATTTAAGCGATGTCGTCCGTCGGAGTGAGCGATCGTACGTGTAGTATGGGCGACGCTCTGAATACGTGTGAGCGATGGCTCACGCGCTCAGCTTAGAGGGAACATTGGTCACG
>JAGDYQ010000151.1:989220-1083707 GCA_021962125.1 Bulinus truncatus
CATCTAAAGTGTAATAAAGTCATGAAAAAATCGGATCAGTCCGACACAAAAAAAAAAACCTAGCCTAGTTTTCAAACCTAAGGGAAATAACTCTATGCCCATCGTTATGCAGGGCGTAGCTAGTATAAAATATAAAGCTTACGTGATATGATACACTTTAAAATATGATTTAATATTTCTGCTATTTCTGACAGCACTTCTTTTAAATAAATTAATAATTAAAAATGAAATTTATAAATGTAAAGTTTTGATTTTTTTTTTCTATCTGTTAAAAACATTCCTTTTGAGCTAACAAATAGACTAACACAAACGTTATAACAAAGAATATAAAATATGCTATAACAAAGGCTATACATTTAAAAATAACGTTTGAGAGCGCTATGTCATCTAGTAAGTACATTCTTGTAATCTTTATCTGTTAAAACTTTGATAAATTCTAAAGAATAACGGTAATAGCATTTTTCTTGTGTAGAACACTCCTTCAACTCCAGTACAACTACTATAAGCTGAAAATAGCATTATGTATAAACTCTTTCTTTGCTAGAGCGCTGACCAAAACTACAAAACAAATTGATGACTACTCCGTGATATTTCCATGGTATTTTAAAGTGCAACCTGTTTGTCGTCGCTGATGCCATTTGAGTAGACAATTGAAAGGGTAAACAAAAAGAGAGACATGCTTTTTTTTGCAATTTAATATTGCATTGTGGTTAATTTTTTTTTTCCTTTTATATTCCTAGACTTTCATACAAAATTTGATTGAAATTGAATTACATTTAGAGGTCGCTCATCGAGACTGAAGTTTATATTATCTTCTTTAATGACATGAATTCTTATAATATAAACATTAAATCAAGCATTATCTTTAAATCAACATCAAACATTAATTACAGCAAGTTAGACATGTTGAAATGTTAAATAACATAAAATATAATGATATGTTTATTCATGTATACATTGTATTATAAACATACACAATACACACAATTAGCTTCAGCAAATGACGGCAATGGATCCCAGGATACTGGATTAACTTTATCGAAGCTGGTATCAATACTGATTGAACGTATTGCAGATAGTGTTGAGGTACCTACAAAGTGATGCAGTTAGTGCAATTCTTCACTTTAAACACTCGATCCGTCCAATCATAACCAGTCTTCAGCATCGCTTGAGCAATACTGCGGTTTTTATCTGCAGAAACTTTTTTTTTCAGAAAAGCACCTGTAATAATTAGATTAGGCTGTAAGAATAAAAAAAATGGCTTTGATAAGTTTAATTATCTGGCCACTTAGCGGAAGTGAAGAGCAGACGACTTTATATTTTTGATTAGAAGGACGTGATTTTCCATCTCACATCAAATTTTATTGTGTATGTACTGCTTATACTGTTTAATAAATAAATATATATAAATAAATATAAAAGTTTACTCAGTGCTTTCTACATGTGATTCGTCTCATACATTTGTGGACACTTAATATAATTTTAATATACACCCCAAGTCAAGCCAATAAATTCAGAAACTCCGAAGAGGCCATACTACCATTTATACAAGTGCCATAGAAATAATAATGTACATAAATACAATAAATAGTTCTACAACTATTCTGCCATAAAGAAATATACCCATGACAGCACCTCTGGACTACTATACCAAAGATGGTTTTCAAATTTCCTTTTCGCAGCATCAGATACCGTTTTCTATAATTTCGTGAGATCAGCTTGAATAACAATAGGTCGTTAAACATCACGGCTCACAGGACATGTTATTTAAGCTTTGACGTAAATGTGAGAGGCAAACAAGCAGAATCTTGCAAAATCTTTACCTCTGAAAGTTTGAGCTAGAACTGATTTTTAAACAAGTAGATCTTAAAACAGAATATCACTTTCGCCATCCAGCGAACCATATGGTAATTGCCTAGCGCATGAAAGTGGTACGGATGTTTGCTTACACTGGCGCCAAATACCAACAATCAGGTTTTGATCATCCCTCTGTAAACTTCACATAGTATGTAACTTGGGGCACTTGACAGACTGTCTTGCAGGAGTGACACAACACTGTGTTTGTGTTCCACCATAAACGGATCATCAAGTCTCAAATCTTCTAGCGGACTATACAACTGCTGATCAAACTTAGGCCAAAATCGTTTAAAACGTTTGAACATTGGAATGTTAGGGCTGTTAGTTGAGCCATAGAGAAAAAACAACTCCAATGATCAGTTCATGCACATGATGTCGGCAGGCATAATGTAACAGCTTGTCTTGCAGCAATTTACATGTCCCCTTAGTAGCAACAGTGTTGACGGATGTTGTGTCAAAACACATACCAATAATCACATCAGATACCCCACATAGTCTTAACAGCTGTATCGTTCCATTGGCTTGTGCCTTACCAGCATGGTTGGTATTTTAGATAAACCTAAAATCTTCTCTACTTTCCCAGTTAAAACTACGGCTAATCTGTCTACGTGTGACTGCAGCTCTGGATAATGTGAAGTTTCCTCCATTATCTTCCTGTCCCAGTGAAATTACCAATGGGCATTTACTTCTAAATTGAAATTCTGATTTTAATTTCTTGTCTGGCATCGAACCCTTGGACAGAAGCTTCTTGTAGTAAACAAGAATATCAGTTTCAAAATCATCGCCATCTTTACCTTCATCCTCACTTTCGCTTTTGCTTGTAAACCAAGTAGTAACAGCAGCCTTATGATGTCTTCTTTCGTCTTCAACTACTCTTTGATTCTCTTAGACTGCTTTTCTGTTTGAAAATCGTTAATAGTTACCTTAATGCTTTCGGATATTGTCTTCTTCAGTACCTTGTGATTATAGAAAACCATCTTCATAGCATGACCCAAGGTTAGTGAGACATCGCTAGGCAGACAATAATCCGTTTGTCCAATCAACCGAACATCAGTTATACGTCTTGTCTATACATTTAGTGAATTACCACTTGATGTGGATGCCATATCAATTCAATAATTTTAGTTAGTCAAAAACTACTTTATTATCCAACAAATTTGAATAATGAAATTTATTATAATCTAAAATTTAAATATCACGGTATACTTTTAATTTTACAATGAACTAAAATTGCACTATAGCAAAAGCAAGCAAGCTACACATCAACTGCCACATTATCTCATATAGTGAAACTTCGGGTCGCTTGAGCGACCTCTAAAAGTGGTCATTTAAAAAAAAAACAATCTTAATTTGCTTTCCAAAAGGAAAATAAAATAACCACAATGCATTAGAATAGGAGAAAAATTGTGTTATACCATGCAATGATGAATCACCCTAAATATGGCATAATTGTGACATGGATAAGCGCTGAGCGTGTTATAGGTTATAGCGATGATGGGTTGAATAATTTATTTCCCAATCAATCATACTTCTAAAGGTTAATTGAGTGGTTCTCAAATTAATAACGTTCGAGACCTGACCATAAACAACGAAAAAAAAATTATATTCTATATTGATTATTTGTTAACATTTTTGCGAGATGGCAGCCATAGTAGAGGAAGAGGCACACATCGAGGCGCGTTTTGCCTGCTACGAGCTTTGCTATACTGACTGATGAGCTCTCTGTTCACCAAGCCATATCAGGGACTGAACAATGGCCTGAGCGACTGAAAGTCATGGCGGAGGCAATCCAAGATCGTATGCCCTAACATTGTGTACTAATGACTCTTCAGTGGAATCCCGGGCATATGGACGTGGCAGAGAATGACCGGGCAGACTTCAATGCAAAGTCGGTACACGCCCAAGTGCAGACCGTAGGTGTGAATAAGAGCTTTCTTGATGCAGCGTTTGCCAACATCAGGCTCTTTGAGTAAGCTCGGTGGTTCTCGAGTTTGGACAATGTTGTGAGGGGCACAAATGTCAGCAGTCAGATGGAGCGCCGTCTAAAACTGACCCGTGGTGCGGGGGGGGCAGAGCTCAGAAGGATCAAATGGCACTTGTCCTTAAGTTTCGTAATGTGCATTGTCCTTTTGGAACGAACTTTGGGAGGTTAAGGACAATGTCGATTCATTTTGCCGACACTGCAGAGAAGTTGAGGAAACAGTGTATCATGCGCTTTTTGATTGCCCCGGGCGGGCGGACCACAAGGTCGACCTTCGCGTAGCTTGTTGGCGATCCCAGATGTTGAATGACACAGCGAGTTTGATTTCATGGGACCTAAAAGACAAAGTCTCAGCCCGATGTTATCACTGAGAGAGTTCAGAGAGATAGAGAGGGGGGCTGTGCGAATAATAAACATATTTTTTTCCATTAAACTATGAAATGCTTCGTTAAAGGGAAATATTCTTTTAATGAGAACTAAACAGCTTTATGTGGATCCAATTGAGCCTTTGAAGCAATGTGGTGTCACAGTGAGTCTTTGAAATAATATTGTATCACATGGAGCCTTTGAAATATTATGTTAACCCAGTAGCCTATAAAACATTAACATTATGTGTGGTCACAGTGATCCATAGCAGAAACAAAATTTAAAAAAAAATGCCTTGTTACTGTTTGGATGTTTAACTCATTTCTTTTTGAAATATTTGTCAATACATGTAGGAATACTCCTAAACAGCAATGTATGTATATATATATATATAATTTTTTTTTTCATTGCAATAATAATAATATTTATTAAGTTGGTGTTTTACAATTGCATTTTAAGTTGTGGAACCATGTGGGAAGAAGGGATTGGGAGGTGAGTTTAGAGAGCTTGTGGTATGTGGAAACCACTCCGGGTATAGTGCCACAATACCTTATGTATCTTATATCACATTATCTTATGCCAGCTCAGCGCATGACTATGAGAGTATGTATATCTAACCTATAAGAATATATATAATAATACTCATTTCCAGTGTGCGTTAAATCGAAAGTAAAGAATTAATACATGTACAACAGTATTCCAGTTTAAAATACAACCATTAAAAAAATCGGATCTGCCCGAAACCAAAAAATAACCCAGCCTACCGATCAAGCATAAGGGGATATAACTCTATGCAAAGGATTTGCAGGGTACAGCTAGTTACATTATAAAAAAATATGTCATAAAAATCAACGTTTTTTTCTTGCGTACTAAAAAGCAGAAAATATTTTCTGAATAAATTGGTCACACGGTAATAGACTTTATGAGAGATTCTTATTTTTATAAAAACGAAAAAAAAACAAACGAAAAAACCTTGGGTGCATGAATTTTTATATTATCATTATGTGAATGTTTGTATTACAGTATTAGAATCATCAAATGTTAACAATTAAATCCCAAAATAATTATTACAGAAGGTTTTTCAGAGTATCACGATATTGCTGATCATTTTTTAGAACTTCTATAACAGAATGCATATTAGTATGTAAAATTTATTCTAGTGGTGTATAACCTAAACTCATGATATAGTATGTAATACTTGTATTACACGTCACTTCTCTGCTTCTTGTTGTTAACCTACGTCATCGCGTTCAACTATAAAATTGCACAGTGCGCTGACGCACCGGGGAGCCATAACAATATGATATTCCCCAGTGATGAGGAATTTAATGATACTCAAATAGAAGTTGGCAGTGGAAAGAAAACAGAATTGTTGACATTAATATTTTATAAGAAAAAATAACATCATATCTAGTGTGTAGACATTGTTTCACAAATATAGAGTTAGTTCAAATAGAACGTCGAGGACTAGGGAGTACCTTTGTATTCAATTGTAGCAATGAGAAATGGAAAGAGCATTTACCGTTTTATTCTAATGAACAAACTCATTTATAATATAACCTTAACATCCATTTATATCATGCGATACTTTTTTTGCTATGAGTAGGGTTCGAAAATTACGCGTAAGATTGGCGCGCGTAATTTACGCCAAAATGCCCAATTACTTGAAAGTGTATGTTCCTTTTGTTGCTCACGCTCACTTTTTGCTAGTAGGTGTATTTTTAATAATGTTTTCAAATGTTTTTACTTGTAATTTACCGGTCATACTAATTTGCCCGTCGTCCACGTATTTCGTCGTGTACTGACTGCATCAGCGGCGGCCATCTTTGGCTGAGTAATACCGTCTAATACGGTCGACGCGGGACGGGTGCAATGCGCCGCGAAATACGGCCGCTGCGGTTGCCGAACTCAGCAAAAGACGGCACACGCGATCAACGCTGGTGCAATACGCAGCGTAATACGGCCGACGCGTTCGACGGAAGCACGATACACAGTAACATTTTTTCTATACGTTTCATGACATTTGGAACATATATAGATAATGTTTAAAAATTATTATTTTTATTTTATTTTTGGTTTTATAACCTCCCCGTTTGGCTTGCGACCGCTTGCCATACAGCTCATGGCGGCATTGTGTACTTTATCGAAAATTGTTATGATTTTGTCTTATTTTTAACCAGACTTTGGCTTCCTTATTGAAAATATTAATTGTATTATGTTTACTGAAACGATATAAACAAACAATATACTGTGCGGTTTACGCTGTTTTACCAAACGAATATTTCCGATTTAGGCTTGTGGCCGGATGCAGATGGTAATCACTGTAATTAATTAATCGCCACTGTTAACACAACAAATTGCGACAGAAACAATCAAAAATGGCCGTCAAATATGCATTTTTTTAAATTACCGTAATTTACGCGTAATTTTCCAAAATTACGTTCCCGTAAATTACCCGTAATTTACGGTAACTTACGCGTAACGTTACGCGACTTCGAACCCTAGCTATGAGATGTGTAAATCAAATGGTTTATCGATTTTTTTGTTTTCCCTTGAAAATTTAATCAGCATCGGCGAAGCGGTTATAAATTGAACATGTATTCTCAAACCGTATCGCTGATGCAGTTTAATGGGGGGGGGGGACCAGGCCTGGCAGCTGGGAATGGGCCCGTATTAGAAAAAAAATTATATTCTTTAACTACGATGTTGCAATAAATGACCTTTCATTTAAATTGTTTGTTCCAGTGGTTGAATAATGGAAAGGACGCGCATTAATCTTCAAAGATAAAATAAAAAGCAAACATTTTTTTAGTCAAAAAAATATTTCGTCCAATGAAATCATCTTTCAGTCTGTACGGTTATAATCTCTTTCTTCTGTATCGCATTGATAATAAAGATTACAGAAAAAAAATATTGATTTGAATTATGTAAATTACTCATAAACAATTTTCTAACTTCTGAATTACCCCTTCAGCAATCTACAGAGATAGCAACAAAACATTGAAAATGAATGACAATAATGTATTTTATTGAAAGGTTTGTAGATATTCAAGTTAACATCTTTTCTGTCCTAACTATATATATATATATATATATATATATATATATATATATATATATATAGGGTGCTAACTAAAGATATAAGTCTTATATATCTATGGTGCTTACTATAGATAAAAGAGCTATCTATATTTTGTGTTAACGTTTGCCTTCACAACTAGACCAGCAATCTTCTAGAGTGGGGAAACTGTTGCGGTCAACTGGACACCAATACCCAAAACTGTTGTTCATGCATTCGTTTATGAAATTTTGATAGTAGTATCTGTTGCTGTCAGCTGCACAATGATCACGTAAAAGAGGATCGCTGCAGACGTCATCTGAAACATTGTTTCCTGTACAATGGAGACATTTAAAGACGTATACTTTTGTCTCTACTTACAACTGTCAAAATATAACAATAAAATTGCTAAAAGAATGGACAAATAATTCTAATCATCAAATCTCAATATATATATATATATATATATATATATATATATATATATATATATGATATTTACTCTTTTACAAAAGGGATGAAAGATTGTCAAAAAGTATTTGCTAAGAAAGCAACCAAAACAATGCATACTATAAACAGAATCGAAAGTAGGATAAAGCTCATTCTAGGCTAGAATGCATAATTCCCAAAGTCGACCCATCATTTTTTAGGGGGGAAATAAAGGATGATGGCCGATGAGCTAGCCACACAATCACTAATTATGTTCTGGCTGTAGAAAGAGAATGATTCTGGATTCTGAAATTCTTCTGTCCTAATAGGGGAGGTGGGCTTAGGGAACTAGATTTAATTTAAAATGACCAATGCAAATACAATGTTGGTCAGGCTTGGGGAGCCGCCATTTTTTATCCTGCTCGACTCCGGCTCACACAAATTTGACGGCTCCGGCTCCGGCTCAGCTCCCGGCTCCGGCTCCAGCTCAGCTCCCGGCTCCGGCTCCCTAATAAGGGAGTATCACAGGAGTGAAAATGTTATCAATTGTGTCAAGTGCCGCTGAGAGGGGGGCATATGCCCAGGGGTCCGGCGAGTTTTAGAGGCCCGGCGAGTTTTAGGTCGTGTTTTAGGGGCCCGTCGAGTTTTACGTCGAGTTTTAGGTGCCCGGCATGTTTTAGGTCGAGTTTTATGGGCTCGGCGAGTTTTAGGGGCCCGGACTGAGCTGGCCAATCAACTTTTGAAAATATTAATATCAGCACGGAGAGCACATGATAACCCTGCCAGGGGCCCGAAATTTCTGTCGGTGTGCCTAATTGTGCCACGCAAACATGCCGCCGATCAAAAGTTATGCAAATTTTGCCGCAATCACCCCATCGTCTAGACTTAAAAAAATTACGCATTGTCGGTTTTACTAAAAACAAACCATTTCAGTGCATCCAGAAACATATCATTATTTTCGACCCAAAAAAAAAACATTGTGATACCCGCGCATGCGCATATCTATAGACGGAACCAGAAAAAAATAATGTACAGAGTCATTTAAGTCGGAACCTTAGCAACTGCGTAACGATTAAACCATAAATTTCAAACAATTATCATAAAATGCACAAAAAACAATATAAAAGTTATATATAGCTAAGCATAGTGCATATTAGCCACGGGTCCGAATAACAACCGGACTTTATTGGGACCAGGGTCCGAATAGCCACTTCCTTATAAATATATCTACTCTATTTCAGCTATTCTGTTTATAATAAAATTGTCAATTACAGAAAGCGACCATTTTGTTTTTAGTCTATAACAAATTCGCGGTCAAATAATATACGAAATGACGCGTTCTAATTGTCGTCGTAGTAATATTTTTTTTTAAATGATTGATACAATTATTCTATGAAATAAAACTGTTTTATATTTAACAAAATAGTATGCCATTAAAAAAAATTCGGAGGGTAAACAAGATTTAAAACGAACATAAAACAATTCCCCATTAAAGATTTATTGTGGTGATGTGCGTGCACGCTATCATTTAAATGCTGTTACTGCTGTGGCGATCGTAAAACATGACATTTCAAATTGTAGGAGGCAAACAATCAATTAAATTTGGAATTATAAAGCTAAACAAAATTCTGCTGTAAAAAAAAAAATTGGTAGCCGGAGCCGCAAGATTTTTTCGGCTCTAGATCCGGCTCCAGTTAAAAGTAGCGGCTCCACGGCTCGTCGTCTCCGGCTCGGCTCCACAAGCCTAATGTCGATAAACTTTAGCTGTAGTGAATACTTTTGACAAAAGTAAACTTACAAAGATATATATATATATATATATATATATATATATATATATATATATATTGGTCAACTAAACGACTAGCAAAAAAAGTCAAGATAGCATAGTGTTCAGCGAGTATGTTTGGAAGGATGTGTGCACATTTTCGTGAGCATGGTATAAAACGAAACGTGTGTGCGCTTTGTTAGTGAACAGCTGCTAGTGACGTGCAGCGCATAGATTCAGTACGTTTATTTTGCATTCGACTAGTGGTTTATTTACTTACATGATGTTTGGTGTGTGTGTGGGGTAGAGAGCTGAACGGAAGTCAAAATCACACCCAGTCCCACCCACTCCCGCGTTTTCAAAACCAGTCCCACCCGTTCACAAGAGAAATTATCCCCAGTCCCACCGCGAAATTTTTTCCCAACCTCACCCGCTCCCGCGAAAATTTTTCCCAACCCCACCCATTCCCATCAAAAAATGTTCTATTAAAACTCATACATAATGGTTTAAATATTTGTTAGTAGAAATCCTCTGGAAAAACATACATGAAAAACATTTAAGATAATAAGTAAAATAAATAGTTCTACAGTTTAAGTCCATGTAAAAATAAGAGGTCAATAACACTTTCTGTAGATTTTTTCTTTCTCCACAACATTACCCAAATACCTTGAAACAGTTGTGGCACAAGACAAAATTTCATTAACAGGAACATTTCCATATTTTGCACCGATGTTGATCAACTTTGCAGTCAATTCTTGGAAACCACAGCCTTAAACAAATGAAAAGGGCCTGATGTCTTTAGCGCACATTGAAACAATGGTATTTGTGATTTCTGATTTAACCTGAACTGGAACCTGTTAAACAATCGTCTCTTGACTTGGAATTAAGTAATTGATGTAATTTTTGGAACTGGTGGTCTGTTTTTACAAAATTCGAGATGCGTCCACAGACCATTCGTACCATCGCGTGCCTTCCAAGTTATAATGGTATCGCATCTTGTACATACCGCGAATGGCACATCCTCACCATCCAAGCGCAAACGATTGAAACTTTCCCAAATATTGCTCTTACCACCTTTATTTACGTAAAACTAAATTCGCACGTTTTTGCGTAAACTAACTTTTGAATGTTTCTTTTATTATCCATTATTTTCAAATTTAAAAAAAAAATAGAATTAGAGAAGTAAAAACATTCAGATTTACATTAAAATTAAACGAATGAAAAATCACTTCAAAATATAATAAACTGCGCATGCGAATTAACGAATTAAAAACACAGAGTCAAAGCGAAGATTACACTGGGCAACAGCCAAAAAATCGTTTGGGGTTTTTCAACTGATTTAGACTAATTTTGTTGATCTGAGTCCGAATATCACATTGGTTTTGCTCGGTCAGGTCAACTTCTTGAGATACAGCCATAGACCTACCTGACGAGCTATACGTATTTTAATATCAGGGGTTTTGATTTCAATCCTTTCTCTTAATTAGCTGCATAAAAATTAGCAGCATATAATCACCATTATAAAAACAGAGATAATTATATCTATATATATAATTCTCCTCTTTGCTCAACCATTCGAGACGACGGCCTGCGAGAATTCCCGGATACGTCACAGAAAGCAAGACGCTTTCAACAATATATATAGATTTCTCGTGTTTGTAGAATTTTTTTTCCGAATACGTCACAGAAAGCAAGACGCGTTCAACAACGTTCGACAACTAGCGTTCTTTTCTAATTTCTTTTATAAAACCGGAATATTTCAATTTCTTATTTATCCCTCAGTCGCGGTAAATTATGTAGCCGTTTAACCGCGGAAAATGAGGGAATGCTGTACATAAAATAGAATCTGTCAACTGATTATTGTAAAAAAAAAATTAAAAAAAATTAAAAAAAAACATTAAATAATACAATTATGTGTGAAGAATAACGTTATATTGAACTATTTTCCAATTTTAGAATTCAAAAAATGGTGTATAAATATAGATAATATGTGAAAATGCTGGGTCCAGCTCTAACGTTAGGCTACAAAGTGGGTCAAGAAAACACATTCAACGCTGAAGTGTAGACAATAAAAATTTAGATATGATGAACCTTTTATTTTTATTTCTTTTTGCTGCTGTTTAGAGGAAAATCCCGATTAAGTAAATTATAAATATGTGCGGAGCATTACAAACAAATGTTAACTGTTTAAGAATATGTACAATTTACAAGAATTTACAAAAAAATTAACTAACATCTATTTGTACTGAATAGTGTAGGATGAAGGTTATATTAAAAGAATCTTAAGCTGTGTTGAGCAATTCTTAAAAAAAAATTACACAAAACTGGTAATGTTGAGACTGGCATGGCCTGAATGAAAAAAAAATGTTACATCAAAGTAGCACTATAGTGTGGTGGGGGAAGGGGTGGATTGAGGCAGACACAAAAAGAACCAAAAATAAAAAGTAATGCAAATTAAACCTCCCCCCTCCCCCGGAAATATGTTTGTTAGAATCTGAATATGCAGTAACTAACGAAACATGCCACGATTTCGTTCATGTTCTTCATGTGTAGACTTATAAATTCGTTATTTTAGTAACAGAGTGTAGCTAAAAATATATACATATATACATAAATAATACCGTTCTCACGTCTGAGTTATATTGAAAGTAGAAATCAAGAATTCGAAATGGTGTCTTGCCGACCTAATGATTAGATTAGATTTTTTTTGTTTTTTTAAGTGTACAGTTTTGAAAAGTTTCTGCGGTTTTTTAAACATGAAGCCCACAGGAAAAATGTAAAATAATTCCATTTAAATATTTGTTTGTTTGTTTTTGTTTTTTTTTATTATTTCTACAAATACTGCATCTTTAAATTGTAATAAAATCATGCAAAAATAGGATATGTCCAAAACCAAAAGTAACCTAGCCTAATGATCAGACATATGGTAATATACCTCTATGCAAAAGGTTTTGAAGGCTACAGCAAATGTATATTAATTAGTGCTACGGTTAACTAATTGATGCATAATAATGAATTGTTAGTCTAGAAATCTATGTATAGTGATAAAATAATAAACATACCGTCTTCCGTTCCATTGACAACGACCAGACCAAGTACTAAGACAGCAATAGTAATTGGTGTCATAATTATGAAGTTTGAAGGCTGAAAGGGAACATATTTAGTTTTTCATATATAGTAAGGTGTATCAAAATATGTGTAATTTTTTTTTATTTTCTTTGATTGAAACCCCTCTTTGATTACCACAAAAAAAGTAGCCAGAAATATAAAATTTCTTCATTTTCAGTTGAAATTTAGAGGTTGCACAAGCTCTCTGCAAATTTAGATATGTTCCCATTTACCTAACTTTATCCAAATATTGATGAACCTTAATTAAGTCTGTTTTGTTCTTTGATGTTAATAATGTGTAACTATTTAATATTTATGTTGGTTGCAAATGTTTCCTTTATTGCACTCAATGTCTATTTGTACTTATTGACATTAATTAATATTAATAATAAAGGAAAGCTTAGAAAAAAAGAGAGATCAGAGAGGTTATTGTAAAAAGTGAAAAATGATCAGGAAACTCTAAAAGTTCTCAAATGTCCAGCACATTATTGCAATTTTCATCTGACAGCAGTTCAGATGAAAGGGTCACTGAAGAAAATTAACACAATGAAGAATTTTTGATTATTGCATCACACAAACGAAGAAAGTTTGCAGCAGTCCATTTACTAGCTGCTACATCTCATTCTCTCGGTCACGATGTAAGTGATATGACATTAAGTCTAAGTGATGTACAGCGCATGGAGCTGAGATTAGTAATAAAACAGCACATGAAGTTAAAGAAATGTTTGATCCACAAGTACCATTAACTGAACATTAGGATGGAAAATTGCTTCCAGATCTCTCAGCCAGGGAGAATGTTGAGAGATTGCCAATGATTGTAACAGGACTACAAATAGAGTGTTTGCTAGGTGTACCAAAATTGGCTTCATGGACAGGTGACAGTCAAGCTCAAGCTGTAGTTGAATGTCTGAAGAACTGGGAAATTTGTGAAAAATTAGTGGCATTACGTTTTGACACAACAGGTAGTAATACTGGGGATTCCAAAGGGGTATTGTTTTAATTGACTAAATGTTTGAAAAAGTCTTATTCATCTTGCTTGCCGCCACCATATGATGGAAATTGTTCTGAAAAAAATGTTTACCGCATTGAAGATAAGTGGGCTACTTCTGAACCTGATCAACTGGCTGGGTAGAAGAATAGAGAAATGGAGATTATAGAATAGTACGACGGACTGAAAGATAGATAGATAGGTTTGATAAATACATAGATTCGATAGATTAGATAAATATAAACATAGATCAGATTAGATATATCATATTAGATAGATATAAAGATAGATCACATTAGATAGATATATATATAGATAGATAGATCAGATAGATATATAGATCAGATTAGATAGATATTTAAATAGATAGATAGAAAAATCGGATAAGATGGATAGATAGATAGGTAAATAGATAGATAGATAGATAAATAGATAGATAGATAGATAGATAGGTAAATAGATAGATAGATAGACAGATAGATAGATATTTAAATAAATAGATAGAAAGATCGGATAAGATAGATAGATAGATTGATTGATAATTAGATAGATATAAACATAGATCAGATTAGATATCATATTAGATAGATAGACGGATAGATCAGATTAGATAGATATATAGATAGATCAGATAGATGTATAGATCAGATTAGATAGATATTTAAATAGATAGATAGAAAGATCGGATACGATAGATAGATAGATAGATAGATAGATAAATAGATAGATAGATAGATAGATAGATCAGATTAGATAGGTAAATAGATATATATATAGATAGATAGATAGATAGATAGATAGATCAGATTCGATAGATAGATAGATAGATAGATACATAGATAGATAGGTAGATAGATAGATAGATACTTACATACATACATAGATAAATAGATAGATAGATAGATAGATATATCAGATTCGATAGATAGATAGATAGATAGATAGATAAATAGATATATCAGATTCGATAGATAGATAGATAGATAGATAGATAGATAGATAGATAGATAGATCAGATTCGATAGATAGATAGATAGATAGATAGATAGATAGATAGATAGATAGATAGATAGATCAGATTCGATAGATAGATAGATAGATAGATAGATCAGATTCGATAGATAGATAGATAGATAGATAGATAGATAGATAGATAGATAGATAGATAGATAGATAGATAGATAGATAGATAGATAGATAGATAGATAGATACATACATACATACATACATACATAGAGAGACCCGAGAGAGAAATTATCACTGGGAGGAACCCAATCCCTTCGTGTCTACGCCACTGGACGTTGACATTCAAAGTACATCACACTGTGTGTGTGTGTTGTGTGTGTGTGTGTTTTGTGTGTGTGTGTGTGTGTGTGTATCCTTGGGTCCTGTCAGAACATGTGGCTCATTGTGTTTATAGAACTGCGGGTGACAGTGTTTAAAACTCCATCTTAGGTTGAATGGATATCGTATTGATATAAATAAATATATCAAATCAGAGAGGCATTTCACTGAAGATAATTAACATCGTAAATAACAACACAGTGACAACTTCCAGGTCCACTTAACAACACGACAGATACTGTTACATACCAGTGGCTGGTACTATCAGTGACCTAAGGACTAGTGTGTGTAGGCCTAGTGGTTAGTTATCATCGGCTAGCACGTTATCGTGCATGTGTGTTTGTGTGTGAGTGTGTGTGTGTGTTTGTTTGCCAGTGTAGGCTTGTACACAAGACTAAGAGGTCGTGTTGAAGACACAATTGACACACAGCTTTTTTTATTTGTTGTGCTATGAAGTCTACATACGTTTCGTTTTCTGTGTTTGTGTTACACACTTGTGTTGGATTACGAGTGAATTATTCATAATGGATGGATATTATTTGAATGTTACTTTTGTTTGTTTCGGAATAGGATTGTAATACAGTCAAAACTAAAGCTTGGTGGAGGAATTTACTTAAAAAAACTTTTGGCCCAGTCCGTCGGCATTCACTGTACCTGGTGACAAGTAAGCCATCTTGTTTAGTATCTTATCAGAATGCTTAGTATCGTTAACATTGTGACCTGCTGCTGTTGGGTGTGTTCATTGAAATTAGGGGGAAAAAACTCAAGAGTAACTATTTCATAAATTTCATTCAAATTATAAAAATTAAAAAAATTTGTAAAAAAAATTAAATTATCTTCCATAAGAAGATGACATTAAAAGTAAAGGATGGAAATAGATGCATCCATGTATTGCTGTCTTTTCATGTGTCTATATATCTATAAAACATCATATGTCTATATTTTGTATGGAAGAAGGAGAGAGAAAGAGGGGTAGATATAATATTAGATAGATGGGTAGATTGGTGGATAGTACATAAGACATAGAAAGAGATACAAAAAGATAAACCGATAGTTAGATAGATAGAAAGTTAAACACATCGACCGAACGATAGACAGAAAGACAGACGGATCGATATTTAGATCGACAGACATACTGGCAGATAGATAGATACACATTAAGATAGATTGATAGATGTATAGATAAATAGATGATGACTACAGTGTAAGAACAATTTGAACAAGCCAAGCCTCATGCAAAAACATTACGAAACAAAAAAAAAATGAACTAGAGTGCATTTGTCTCCAGATTCGACCTTACTTAATATGTGAGACCCAGGGCAGAGTAATTCTAACTTAATATGGGAGCCCCAGGGCAGAGTAGTTCTTACTTAATATGGGAGCCCCAGGGCAGAGTAATTCTTACTTAATATGGAAGCCCCAGGGCAGAGTAGTTCTTACTTAATATGGAAGTCCCAGGGCAGAGTAGTTCTTACTTAATATGGAAGCCCCAGGGCAGAGTAGTTCTTACTTAATATGGGAGCCCAAGGGCAGAGTAATTCTTCCTTAATATGGGAGCCCCAGGGCAGAGTAGTTCTTACTTAATATGGAAGCCCCAGGGCAGAGTAATTTAAACATGCATTGATGTTCGACCTTTCTGTTCATTCTAGTTTCAGATGTAAGATAAATTATTATTTGCAAGGGGGGACGTCTTTTACCTTTCGGGGTTGGGTGGGGGGCGGAAGGTGGCTAGTTTGCATAACTAGTTGAACGACTCTGTTCTGTACAAGACAAACTTTGACAGGGAGATGGTGCTGCTGTTGAGAAAGTATCAATAAACAAAGAAACTTTAGTAAAAAAAGCACTGCAGCACTTTGACCTAGGGCTAATCAAACCCATTGTTTGTTTTTTTACACTCGCGGTCACTTCAAGTGGTACAGTGTGCTCAACGAAAGGGAATAAACGTGACGATAATGGTTAAAAATAGATTTAATGTGCAACATTTTGGTCATGTGAAACATAGAGAAACTGAGCTGGAATTGCGCACCTACTGCTTATTTATCTTTTAATTATAATATTTAATTTGTATGCAAACCACTTGAAATTCATTAATGGCCCAACATTGTGTCACGGACCCATATTAAGAGATTGTTTTTGACCTACTTAATGCCTTCCTTCAATACTTTGCCTGGGGCCATATATAGAATCTGGAAATATCTGCTTAGACACTCACCCCACCTTCCTACCACGTATGGTGTGTTTTCTTTATGCCCTTCGTTCATCCCCCCACCATAAAGGCCACGAGAGACATGGGGGAAAATGTCCTTGGTCCTCACTGGGAATTGAACCCGTGATCATTACGACAGTCGAGAGTTGTAACCACACAGCCACCAGTCACCTCATTCTGTGACTGTAAAATTTAAGAGTCCATCTGAATACGTTAGGGCCAAGAGATCCAAGTGTGAGCCTGCTATACGCCATGCTTGGTGTCAAATGTAAGCCTGCTATACGCCATGCTGGGTGCCAAATGTGAGCCTGCTATAGCCATGCTGAGTGCCAAATATGAGCCTGCTATACGCCATGCTTGGTGCCAAATGTGAGCCTGCTATACGCCTTGCTGGGTGTCAAATGTAAGCCTGCTATACGCCATGCTGGGTGTCAAATGTAAGCCTGCTAAACGCCATGCTGGGTGCCAAATGTAAGCCTGCTATACGCCATGCCGGGTGCCAAATGTAAGCCTGCTATACGCCATGCTGGGTGCCAAATGTGAGCCTGCTTTACGCCATGCTTGGTGCCAAATGTGAGCCTGCTATACGCCATGCTGGGTGCCTGTGTCATCTACTTGTCAGTATCAGCTCTAGAGAAACAAGTGGAAGCAGGGCGCCACACAATTACACTAACTGTGTTTACTGTTCAGAAATATGGTCGAGATATCCATTTCAGTGGCGTAACAAGCACAAGACTAGCACCCCCACCCCCGTTCCTTGCCTTAATGTATTAAACTTGTGAAACATACGCATCTGGTTGCTGGGAAATATCAGACCCGCGTATGACGAGCTACCCATTCGTCCTTTACCACTGGCATATGTAGGGTGTTCTTAGAATTGAAAAGATGGTTTGTGTTTATAAGAAACCAGGAAGTATAATACACACTGACAAAAATAAACAAATCGCGTTCTAAATTTCTCATACTTTCACAAAACAATTGCGGCTGCTTTAAAATATCTAATAAAGAAGTTTAAATTTTAAAAATTAAGCTTCATTCCACGAATACTAAATAAAAATCCTATTATCATAAATACTATTGAAGACTAAAATTGAACTGGAAAAAAAAAAGTCGACCATACATTTAAAAAGTGAGACAATGTAATGAAATGAACACTAGTAATCTGTTTCTAACGTAACGGAGTCTGTACTAAGTAAATCTTCCAATATAAAAAAAAATGATATTTATTGGTTTTTTTTTTTAATCTTAGGGTTTGAAGTGATGTTATAATAATTTAGCTTACAATTATCATATGTTTTCTCTTTTGTCCGTTAGCTATGTCAGACGGTAACCCTGCGCCATCTCGTTCAGCCTATCGCGTCGTGTTGCTAGGCGACCAGGGTGTGGGAAAATCCAGTATTTCACTCAGATTTCTCAGAGATGAATTCCACGAGCACAACGCACCTACCATCGGAGGTATGTCATAGATTTCATAAAATGTCATCTTGTGTGTCATATATTTCATAAAATGTCATCTTGTGTGTCATATATTTCATAAAATGTCATCTTGTGTGTCATATATTTTATCATCATGAGGTTTTTATCCTGTATGTTGGTGATTCCGAATGCAACAGTCAACTGGGAAATGGGAGGGGAGAGTCGGGGAGTCCTGGTGAAGCTTCACCCCAAATGTACTTTAAAAAATTACTTAAAATTTAGAAACAATTCTTAGAAGTCGGGCAAGTGTCACCATCAGCCCATCAATGGGTGTTTTTCTCTTCAGTAATGGAATTCTTTTTGACAGGCATTGTTCTTGATTTTAGTTGTGAAATACAAAAAAAAAATTGAAATTCCCTTAAACCCCCAAGTGTTTATCGGAGCAGTTGAAGTGTAGAATTCATCTGATTCAATAACCTCGGCATATGAAGGGATTGTGTGGTTAGCACAACGCCCAGCCGCCTTTACTCCCACAACTCCAAAAGTCAGGTACCCATTTAAAGCTGGGTAGACTTGGGGACTTTTACTTGGACCTGAAAAAATCCCAACGTTCTCACTGAAATTCAAACCCAAGACCTTCCCGGTCGACAGTCTTGCGCTCTACACCACACGACCACCCGTCTTCAATTGTTCAATAGATTTCCAAAAAATAAATGTTGGCTAAATCTAATGTAAATATTAAATACTTAAACTTCTATTTGATGTTGTGAAAAAATGAATATATAAAGTTAAGTGTTAAACAACTTGCATTGAGATAAGGTCTCAGTGGGGAGGAAGGGGTTAAAGAATACACAATGATATGAGGAAATACGCCCTGTGTTATTTATTTAAGGAGGGTCCCTTGAAATAATTTAGGGTTCAGGCGCTCTGACCCCATTTAATTGTCAAAGACGTCTCTGTTATTCAGAGCCATTGCTACCTATTACTATAAAGTCGCCATGTTGAGTGTTAACTGTAGGCGCGTGCTGTTACTTCTGGTACTTTTACTGCTGGTACTGTTACTGCTGGTACTGTTACCGATGTAATACTTGTTTTATTTATCCTGCTCTTGGGGGGGGGGCATTCACTTATTGCGTAACACCTTTGGGGATGGAGGTGACGTTTGACGCGCAATGATAAAGAATGGCAATAAGTGAATAAGCTCATGACATATTTATGATAGAACCGGGGATTAGTTAAACAGGCAGTTAAATATAGCAGCCCGAGATTCGTTGAAGTCAAGACAGTATTTGCACTGAGCATAGGACACAATATTTTGAAATGGCGTCTGACGTTTGTTTTTCCCCACCGTGGTTACTTCTTTTTTTTTTTTCACAGCGGCGTACCTCACCCAGATATTAAAGGTGGGCGAGAAGACGGTGAAACTGGACCTGTGGGACACAGCTGGCCAAGAGAGGTTCGCCTCGTTAGCCCCAATGTACTACCGGACGGCGCAAGGCGCTATTGTAGTGTACGACATCTGTTCAAAGGTAACACTGAAGTGCGCATGGTGCCCCATGTGCAATGATGGGGAATGTAGTTTGGGAACCGCTGGGGCACAATGACTTTAACTAACGGGATGCGGTCCACCCCTGAGTGACACTGATTTAACCACATTCTTCAACATTTGAGTATGTCCATTTGGAGATATTTACATAGTGTCATTTGCATGGTGTCTTTTACATGGTGTCATTTACATGGTGCCATTTACTTGATATATTTTAGATGGTGTCATTTGCATGGTGTCTTTTACATGGTGTCTTTTACATGGTGTCATTTGCATGGTATCTTTTACATGGTGTCATTTGCATGGTGTCATTTGCATGGTGTCTTTTACATGGTGTCTTTTACATGGTGTCATTTGCATGGTGTCATTTACATGGTGTCATTTGCATGGTGTCTTTTACATGGTGTCATTTACTTGATGTCTTTTACATGGTGTCATTTGCATGGTGTCTTTTACATGTTGTCATTTACATGTGTCATTTGCATGGTGTCTTTTACATGGTGTCATTTGCATGGTGTTTTTTACATGGTGTCATTTACATGGTGTCATTTACTTGATGTCTTTTACATGGTGTCATTTACTTGATGTCATTTACATGGTGTTCGCCATTGGCACCATTACGGTTACTACGCATACGTTGATAACTGAACAGTTTCATTGAAATTGGGATAACATGATGTTTCTTTCATTACAATATTGAACCAGTTGTTTGTTACAGAGAAACAGTTTTTTTTTTCTGCACTTTCTACATTCTCATTATAGATTGAAAAATTATTTGAAATTATGTGTTTGTGTTTAAACATACTTGTTTGGATCACAGCTTTTTTTAACTAACTGGAGATCTGGGTTTCTTATGTTTCCGAAAGGAAAAAGTCAGTTAGAGGTTTGTTCTTGAATAGTAAAGACGTATATTTTCAGTTAGCAGTGTTTTATACCACAATGAAGGTCAGTCAGTAATCGATGTACTATTTTTGAAGTAAAGTGTTGTTTGGAATCCGACCTTATCGTAACTATTATGATCTCACGTATATAGTGGTCGGCAAAGTGCGGCTCCGGAGCCGCATGTGCCTCTTTGGCCCCTTAAGTGCGGCTCTGGCATTTAGTTTTATTTAGTTTACTTCTTATTTAGTGCCATAAAAGTTTACTAAACAAGAAGATTGGGCTCCCAATTTTTTTTAAATTGTTGTAATGTTTATATTTGGCTCTTTGGCCGACCACTGTGTTAGTCTATAAAAGTATTGAATCAGCACTTCTGACTCAAGTCTTATTTATTGGAATGAATGTCAAGCATGTAGTGGAAGGTCACCGCTACCACAACGCCTTCACATTCCACTATTCATAAAAACAGTTAGACTAAAAAGAGACACCCCGACCATACGGCAGTTTAAACCTTACTTTCTTTTTCTGCCTCTCTCCCTCTCCCCTTATCTCCCTCTCTTTCTCTTTCTCTCTCTCTCTTTCTCTTTCTCTCTCTCTCTCTCTCTCTCTCTCTCTCTCTCAAGTCTACTTTCCTGTGAGTGAGTGTGAAGTCATACCACAACCGATAGTGCAATGGCCATTAAGGCACCAAGGAAGATATAGTGGGAAATTTAAACCATGACCTGAAATATCCATAAGTCCTCTCCGAAGATCGAAACAGTGACCATCATATTTCAATGTAATTCAATGTCTGTTTACTGTTGTAAGAGTCTTACGTTTAAACATATTACATCATGCGTTGAACCTCTGTCTCAACAGTCCTCATTTATCCGAGCCAAGGACTGGGTGAAGGAGCTCAAGACCCAGGCCCCAGCAGGGACTATCATCATGCTGTGCGGCAACAAGATCGACATGGCCAATGAATGCCGGGAAGTATCCATCGAGGTAATCAAACAGGGCGGCCTGAAAGCTTTCATTGGTACCACTATAAGATGGGGTATCGTTACATTTAGAACATGTAAAATCTAACATAAAAAAACTCTTATTTATATTCATAATTTAAAAAGTATAGTTCCCTTGGCCCTAAAAGGGCTACCAGGGCAGACGAAGTGTATCATTCATCTGTTTCTGTAGCCCCTGCATATAAAGGCATTGTGTGCTTAGCACAACGCCCAGCCGCCTTTACTTCCCCAACGGTGTCCGGTAGTCGGCTATTTGTTAACTCAATTAGCTGTTAAGGAAACAACTAAAAGCTTACTCAAGGGTCAAAGTTGAAGATCCCAGCTAGTGACACTCCTTTACCCAGTCCCTGCACATGGCACGTGCTCTAAGCCATGGGTAATGTCATACCTGCCTCTGATATATTTATAATTGTAGTAAGACTCAACCATAGAAAGTATTTTATTATATTACTGTATCCGTGTATCACATGTTTTAGCCCAATTTATCCAAAGCTTAAACAGATCACACAGTTAAATATATATATTTTTTTTCTGTTTATCATTATTAAAATCTTAATCAAGAGATAAATTCACATTTAAAAAGCTACTATTTTTTGTTAGTAAATATCACTTTATCAGTAGATTGTATTAAGTATATTTCAGCTATAAATCCAGTCTTAAAATGCCAAAGTTTTAATCAGATATTGATACAAATAAATTAAAGCTAATGAATCATTGAATTTAAATAGTACAATATTTGTATGCTAATTAAAAAAAGACTCTACCATTTACAATTTAGATCAAATGAAGATAATGTAGAAATAACAGATTCCCAGACTGTACAACCGGCAATCTGTGTTGTGTTTTTTTTTTGGTTTCAGGATGGCGTACAAATGGCCAAAGACAAAGGTTTAATTTTCGCTGAAGTCTCGGCTAAATCTGGCCAGGGGGTGAAAAATATTTTTCAAGCAATAGGTATGTAATTACAAGTTCCATTAATGCATTATTAAACGGAATTTGTATTTATTTTTTTGGGAAGTATTTTAGATTAAAACCTCCCTGATATTGATACAATTTAACAAACAAAAAGAGAGAGAGAGTTAGGAAAGGTGAGTGGGCGAAGTTGAGAGGGAGGAATGGTGATGGGGGGTGGGGGGGGGAGGGGAAGAGTGAAAGGAAGGGAAATTGAGAGGGAAAAATAAATGTTCATTTTAAACAAGATGATATCATTTCTAGCGCTTATTAGATAACTGTCTGTTTTGTTGTGTCTCATTTCAAGACACATTTCATCCGTGGTTTTTGAATGTACCAATATGTATGTCTTATCAGTGATGTACATGTGTTTGTCACGGCTCAGTGCGGCGACTGTTGTTATCTACAGATACGCCCACACGTTATTCAACTTCTTGTATAATCGATTCTTTCCATCATGTCGGCGGACTGTGAGTGGAGTGTGTTGAGGGCGGGAGGGGGAGGGGGGGGATAAATGGTACAAGGTGAGATGGGGGTAGGGAGGGAGAGGCTGATCTTGAATATAGCTTTATTTATTTATTTATTTATTTGTTTATCGATAACATGAATTGATACGTCACGACAACAAACAGATGCAGATCAATGTAATTCCTATTTTAAGTCATCCTTCTGTTCCTAGAAAAAACCCATTTGTCCACATTCACTCAACCCATTCCACTTTCTCGTGGAGTCCTTTTGACTAATATATTATCTTAATTAAAACATTTTAATTACTGGAATAAGAATTAAATATTTGTGTAGGATACAACAGCTGGACGATGGCGCTCAGTTTTCTCCCTCAGCTGTCTTCCTATCACACCACATAACACTTTACTCCAAGGCCATTAAACTGTTTACTGTATTACCTTCCACTACCCTCTCCTAGATCAATAATGCATACTTTAACCTAATTAAGCTTTGATCATTCCAAGAAAAAAGTTTTAAAGTGCATTGTATAACAATCACAACCGTGTTTTTGTTTATAAAATTATGTCCACTGACTGGTGTAGCTATAGACACGTTCTGAATGATGAGGTAACAAATGGGGTGTCTAAGTATCATCAATCTCACCCTCTCTCACCCTCTCTCACTCCCTCGCCCCTCTCTCTCTCCCTCTTTCTCTCCCTTCTCCCCCCCCCCTTTCTTTCTCCCTCTCTCTTGCCATGGAAGAACCCAGGGGCTATATAGCGGGGAATTTAATAATGATCTGAAAATCCATTGGAGAACTAACCAGAGATCCACGGGTCCATAGTCGAGCGCTTTACCACACGACCAACCGTCCCAATTTACTTATAGAACTGGCCTCCTTAAGAATCGAACCATTAAACTGTTTGGCTTGGGGACCAGATCAAACAGTGTCCAACTGAATCAAAACAAATGAGTAACTGAATCCAATTTTAGAAAAACCTACTAGTGTCATTCATACATCCCCAGGCAATAGCTGAGACATTGACCATTAATAAATCAATCTGTGTCACTCAGATCTGTCTCTAATCTCATCCCAGGCAATAGCTGAGATATTGACGATTAATAAAACAATATGTGTCACTCAGATCTGTCTCTAATCTCATCCCCAGCCGATAATCTCACATTATTTTCATGTACCATTTCATTGAACGTACTCAAAAGTTCATCATAAAAAAAAAAGAAATACTAAGTGGACTAGGAGTGAGGTTGTCAAGAGGATAATTGTCATGGGAAAAACTATGTTGGAATTATTTCATATGTGTCTGTTACGGGCTCCTTCTATATACCCTATACATGTTGATGGATTTTCACACACACAGTCATATAAACTGATAAGTCATCACTTATTAATGTGAAGTATAGAAAAAATGAACTTTATTAAATCGACTTGTGAATGCACAGCTATCTCTATCAAAACTCTCATCCAACACTGACATAAACTTCTGTCTCGTTCGACTGCTCGCCCGCCTCCCCCCTCCCCAATATAG
Source organism: Bulinus truncatus (assembly GCA_021962125.1). Classification (NCBI taxonomy): domain Eukaryota; kingdom Metazoa; phylum Mollusca; class Gastropoda; family Planorbidae; genus Bulinus; species Bulinus truncatus. The sequence continues at coordinate 1,014,114 of JAGDYQ010000151.1, forward strand.
TGGGAAGGAAATGAGGGGGGCGGGGGATGCGAGGGGCGTTTCCGACATCAAAGCCTGGCTCAGGGGTTTTCTCTGAGTCCGGTAGGGCTCTGATTTTGCTCAGCGGCCAAAGGTGCGAAGTCGCAGCTTAGTCCAGCTACTGAGCGCCTGGAGGCTTTCGATCGCGCTCCGCTGACCACATATCTAGAAGGGTGGGGGTAGCTCTGATATGAGAGGGTGGGGGGTTGCGATAGTAACAATATCCTTTCATTTCTTGGCTTAATAGTAACAATATCCTTTCATTTCTTGGCTTTAAAAAAAAAATATCATAGAAAGGTGACGTGATTTAAACTCAAAATTTGCCTTCCATACATGAACTCTCAAACCACCTAAAGACTTTTATCCTTGTAAACCTTTCATTTATAACTTTCAACCAATGGGATTACTGTGTAGGCCCCTGTTGACATCATTACTGTCTATGTTGCATCAAAAAGGTTTTAGTAAAAAAAAAATCTATATAATATGAATTTTAAATGGGATATATTGTGTGTACATTACAGAATTAACAATATATATTTAGTGATAACACTGGTAAACAGTGAATTCATTGCCAGTGATATTTGAATCATTTTATACAAAGTCAACTATGCTGATTTAGAATATGTAAGTGCTTTTGCTAGATTGGCTCTATTTTTCGAGATAATTAAAATTAATGAAATAATGTATGCACCGTGTTTGAAAATTTTAAAGAATTGCATGAAGTAAAATAGTATACTAACAAATAGTAGTGAAACTGTTAATGGTCATGCAGAAATTTGTTCAAAAATATGTGTAACAGTGTTATAGAGGAAAACATTTTCATTTGAAAAACTAATTATGTCTAATTAATTAATTAATTAATATGTTTATTGTCTATGGTAATGCATTAGCAAATCGCTGTTTGCTCGACTTCCTTTTGTGTGTGTCGTTGGGTCAATTGCGCTGGAGGCTCCAACAGTTGTCAGCCATCATATGTATGTCCCATCTTCCTTGATATCTCACCTCCATCACCCTCATATCCTGATGAAACCTCTCACATTGTTCCTCACTGAAGTCCCCAAGGTTACCTGGAAATTTGTCTAAATGACAGTCCAGGTAATGTACCTTGATGTTCATATTTGTTCCAATGTTTCTGAAGTTAGCGAGCATATCTTGCACCAGTTCTTCGTAACTCTCTGATCTGTTATTACCTAAAAAGTTCCTGACAAATGAAACAAAACTGTTCCATGAAGAAGCTTCAAGGTGATCCATGAAATTAGTAAAATTTCGATCGTTGATGAGTTTCCGAATCGGAGGACCGTAAAAAATCCCAGCTTTCAGCTTCAGGCTCAATCCGGGAAATGATCTGCAAATATACTTGAACCAATTGCCATATTTGTCCAAAGCCTTAACAAATTGTTTCATTAAACATAATTTGATATGAAGCGGTCCGAGAATTATCTTATTTTTGTCAACCAGTGCCTTGTTGATGATATTTTCTTTACCTACAGTCATGGTTTCCCTTGCAGGCCATGTCACTCTTGTCCAATGATCTTGCCTTGCCTTGCTATCCCAAAGGCACATGCAGCATGGGTATTTAGTGTATCCTGACTGCTGCCCAAGCAAGAAGTTTACCATTTTTAGATCAACACAAATTGATGCTCATAATAACGGACTTTCTGCTATAGTATTTTGATATTCTCATACTCTTCTTTAAGTTTTGTTGAGTGGGCAATGGGAAGAGATGCATAACGGTTACCATTGTGTAACAGAACACATTTCAAGCTTGTAGTCCCATTTGGAGCAGAAGTCCAGGGATGTCATTACAGTAAACAAGATCTTCCTCTTGGCTGAATTATGGAAGAAAAACTCTTCTCTTTTCCGATAAAATGTTATTTTAACTTCTGGTTTGAGAAAATTTCTTTCATTTAGCCTGGACGCTTTAAAGCTCAGATGCTTGCTTGGACATATTTCAGTCTCGTATTAGGTCATTGAGTTCTTCTTGGCTGAATGGTTGAGGTGTTGAAGAACTACCTTCATAATCGCTTCCACTATTTTCACCTGCCAAAAACTCCAGATCTTGCCCCCCGTCGGAGTCTGATGGTGAAAACTCTAATAATCCAGAAATCACTGGTATAGGAACTTCACTGCTATGTGGAATTGGTCTCCTTGCAGATTCAAGATCAGGATAATCCCACTTAGATTTCTTGTGGCGATTCAAAATACAAAAATATCAATCACCAAAATGGTCTTTCGGCTCTCGCCATACCATTGGTACACCGAAACTTAGACTTTTCTTCTCACCATTTGTCTACTGCCGTAGGATCTCCACACAGTTTTTGCAGACCTTATGGGGAGCCCAAGACTTGTCTTGGTCTCCCAGCTTCACACCGAAATAAGCCAAATATGCCTGCTGCACAAAGTCAGTTATATTTCTTCTTTGCTTTTCAATCATGTATTCTCCACAGATGTAACAGAATACATTCGGATTATTTTTGCAGCATCTTCGTGATGAACTCATGATGTCTTTAGAAAGCAGCATAAAAGAGAAAAAAATAAACCAAGTTATAACTTGGTATAGTTAAATTAAACAAAAGACACCAAACTTATTGCATTTGTTTTACACAAAGGGTATAATCATATTTTGAAGGATGTCCAATATCTCAGAAACTAGAGCCAATTTAGCAAAAGCAGTGGCAGTTTTGAAATCAGCACCCATGAATTGTTATAAATTCATTCAAACATTCTTGGCAATTCGCAAAAAAATTTTTTTTGTTGAGCTGTGTAATAAACCTTATTTTTTGTTTATTTGTGATATGTTATGTATTATGTAGGCATACCATCACATTTATTATTATCGAATATTTAGTACATGGATATAAAATAAACTGTTTTTCAAATAATGTTTTTTTCCTCCCTCCTTCCATGTTGACAGCTGAGAAAATTGTGACCAGGGATTCCCACTCTGCTGCCCCGGCCCCACAGCAGGACAAGGGCATTCGTCTGTCGTCTGATGAGAAATCATCCGCTGGATGCCGCTGCTTCACCCATTGAGACCCCCTTGAGATATTGAACTATCCCACCACCTGGCATGCACGGGGAGTGTTGGCATCAGGTCCAGTGTTGGATAATTATTGTTTTGACTTGATATAGGAAACAACATAGACTGTTAGAGTGGAGATAGAATTTATTGATGAATAATGAAAGTCTAAACAGGCAATTCAACGTTACACTAAGAAAAAAAAATGTCTTTCTTATTATTTAATTGTATTGTGTGAATGGTTATACAAATTGACTATGATTGTGTTAAGACTTTTTTTTTGTTGTTCGGTGTACACTTAATTGTTGATTGTGTCATTAATCCCTTTTTGTAAGTTATATTCATTAGTGCACACCAATGATTATTTGTTTCATTTTTAAATGCATCCTCCTGCACAACAATATTGTGATTGTCAATGATATTTGTTTCGTTATGTTTAATTTAAACCCTTCTTAGCTTTTTAATCGTTTTTATTAAAGTTTTACATTTATATATTTTTTGCTTTAGTTTTATTTCACAAAGTTGAACATATTTAATGTTTATGTCATTAATGTTTTAAATCAACTGTGAATTTTTGTATACTGTACACATTTAATGTTTATGTCATTAATGTTTTAAATCAACTGTGAATTTTTGTATACTGTACACATTTAATGTTATGTCATTAAGATTTTTAAATTATTTTTTTTTGTTGTATTAAGTTGTACACATTTAAATGTCTTTCATTTCACTATGTAGTATAAACTATTTACTCATTATTGTCATACTGTTTATTTTTTTTCATAGTTGACCAATCTATTATAGTTCACCAGTCTATTATAGTTGACCAGTCTATTATGGTTTACCAGTCTATTACAGTTGGCCAGTCTATTATAGCTGGCCAGTCTATTATAGTTGATTAGTCTATTACAGTTGGCCAGTCTAATACAGCTGGCCAGTCTATTATAGTTGACCAGTCTATTATAGTTTACCAGTCTATTACAGTTGGCCAGTCTATTACAGCTGGCCCGTCTATTATAGTTGACTAGTCTATTACAGTTGACCAGTCTAATAAAGCTGGCCAGTCTATTATAGTTAACCAGTCTATTATAGTTGACCACTCTATTACAGTTGACCAGTCTATTACAGTTGACCAGACTATTGCAATTTACCAGTCTATTACAGTTGACCAGTCTATTGTAGTTGACCAGTCTATTTTAGTTGACCATTCTATTACAGTTGACCAGTCTATTTTAGTTGACCAGTCTATTATAGTTGACTATTCTTCTATAGAAAAGTTTCCGCTGTATCTTTTATTTTTCTCTGATAATACTCTGTTTTTGAATATATTATTGTTTAAAACCTTGATGTTACATATTTTGTATAAATATATTCATCTATTTCTGAGACCGTGATATGTTTTCCAAATGATTTGTTAAGAAGTAAAAAGATTATTTTATTAAGATTTCTGTAACTTGTTTCATAAGAAATTGTTTAAAGCAATTTTAAAATTAAAAAAAAATATTTTTGATTCAGTGGATCTATTAGCTGTATTACAGTTTGGAACTAAAGATACTTGTATATGTAATTACTTTATTACACTGTTACTAGCTGTACCCTGCAAAAACCTTTGCATAGAGTTATATCCCCTTAGTTTCGATCGGTAGGCTAGATTATTATTTGGTTTCTTGCAGATCCGACTTTTTCATGATTGCATTTTAAACTGGAATACTGTTGTATTGATTCTTTACTTTCGATTTAACGCAGCGCCCAAATCGCTTTTATATATATAATATGTTTTCTATAGATTTATGTCATTGTAATGGTCCTAGCTAAATACATCTCCTACTGTAAAACTCTACTTAATGTGTTTGTTAGACAGCATCTATACAGGGCCAGCCATAGGCCGATTTTACCGATTGCTTCAAATTGGGCCCCGCGCCTAGCAGGGGCCCCACGATTTACATTTAGCATCTATATAAATAATAGCGTTGCTGTGGGTTGTGTGTTAAATCGAAAGTAAAGAATTAATACAACAGTATTTCCAGTTAAAAATACATTCATGAAAAAATCGGATCTGCCCGAAACCAAAAATAACCTAGCCTACAGATCAAACCTTAGGGGATATAACTCTATGCAAAGGTTTTGCAGGGTACAGCTATTAAATATAATAGTTGTTATTGAAAACAAAATTAGAAGAGGGGCTTCACAATTTGTAATGCTGACCCTGACTGTATAATATATGTCAGTGCCTTGTCCACAAGATAGAAATGTAATCGTTTTAACGTTAAAAATATTTTCATTCAGCCTTGTAATTAAACGAAACAAAACAGCATAAAGTCTTCACCCATCATAAATAGAAATATGTTAATAATTTGTTTTCTATTATTTTTTTATGTGGAAATCTTTGTTAAAATATTCCATAAGAATTTTGATTAAAATATCTGTTATAATGATATGCAATATTGTTTTTTTTTTCCCCAAGTTCCTAAATTATACAGCTCTAAAATTGTTGCTCATTACACTACAAAGAAACAAAAATTATTGATAATATACATGAACATGGGCGTCGCTAGGGATTTTTCCAGGGGGGGAAAGCAAAAATTTTCCGGGGGGGGGGGGCAAATAACAACATTATGACATTTTTTGTAAATGTAAGGGGGGGGAGCAAATGCCCCCCTCTTATATGACTTTTTTCAAATGCCCCCCCCTTGCCCCCCCCCCCATGAATACGCCCATGTACATGAAGGAAAGATTATCATTTTACAAAATTTAAGTTCACAAGCAGAGAGGAAAGAAAGATAACTCAGAGTATGATCGGGATATGTGGTTGCGTCCCCTACTCTATAACTGTAGACTACAGGACAGAAATGTGCATCATTCAATTTAAATTTAGATTTCAAAAAGCCGACATATTTGTGTTATTCTGCTATGTTAATCAATATTTAGTCGTTAAACTATCAAAGAGGAAAAAAACACTATTGGAGTGGTTTTTTTTTTAAGTCATTTTAAAATGACTTTATAAATATTGATGCACTCTCTGTTTGATATACATTTTGTGGACTAAATTAAAACACTAACACACATTTAATGTATGAGTTGGCTTATTACTTCTGAAAAGTGATATTTTTTTGTAACAAAAAAAAAATATGTGCCGGTACTCAGAGATGGATTGCCTAAATTTTTAGCTAAAACCCAGCGTCAAGTTTAGTTCTTATTGCGCACAATTTTAAAATAATTCAATTTTAACAAATTAATAATATAATAAATTAATAATAAACGTTAAAATAAAAGAAAAGTAATATTTTTCCCCCACATTCAAAAAGGTGCCGATACGCCTTACCGGTGTGTACGGGCACAAAAAAAAAAGCACTGCTTCAGATTCTTTTTAGATCTTAAATTTGAAAAGCAGGCGGCCAAAAAATAATATATTTACTTTTTTTTTGAAATTTTTATTTCTTTATTAATTTGAGTAAATCATTTCCAATAAGTAGTGTTTTTATTTATTATCTTATGTCCATTAGTTTATATGTTTTTATATTTGGGGAAGGTTTTATGTTTTTTAAGGGTTCAGCCAATGTGAATGAAAGGGGTCAAATGAATAAATTAACAAAACTTTCTAAGTCATGACGTATTGTTCTCACTTCATGGACCTCATTTTTGAACAACTCGCTTTAGGCATCAGGCATCCACCATGGATATAAAGGTCGTTAGAATATTCAGTTAGAATATTTCAGTGAACGGCTTACTGGATACATTGGCTCACTGGATACATTGGTTCACTGGATACATTGGCTCAATGGTTACATTTGTTCACTGGATATATTGGCTCAATGGTTACATTTGTTCACTGGATACATTGGCTCACTGAATACATTGACTCACTGGATACATTGGTTCACTGGATACATTGGCTCACTGGATACATTAGCTCACTGGATATATTGGTTCACTGGATGCATTGGCTCACTTGATGCATTGGCTCACTGGATACATTGGTTCACTGGATGTATTGGCTCACTGGATACATTGGCTCACTGGATACATTGGCTCACTGGATACATTGGTTCACTGGATGCATTGGGTCACTTGATGCATTGGCTCACTGGATACATTGGTTCACTGGATGTTTTGGCTTACTGGATGCATTGGTTGACTGGGTTAATTGGCTCACTGGATACATTGGTTCACATGATACATTTGTTCACTGGATACATTAACTCACTTGATACATTGGCTCACTGTATACATTGGCTCGCTGGATACATTGGTTCACTGGATACATTGGCTCAATGGTTACATTTGTTCACTCGATACATTGGTTCACTGGATACATTGGCTCACTGAATACATTGGCTTACTGGATACATTGGCTCACTGGATACATTGGCTCAATGGTTACATTTGTTCACAGGATACATTTGTTCACTAGATACATTGGCTCACTGGATACATTGGCTCAACGGTTACATTTGTTCACAGGATACATTTGTTCACTAGATACATTGGCTCACTGGATACATTGGCTCACTGGATACATTGGTTCACAGGATACATTTGTTCACTAGATGCATTGGCTCACTGGATACTCTATGTCTGGTTGGTTTAACATATAACTTTTAAAGAAAACATTATTTTTGCATTAATTCCTCGTCCAATTTCACACACATAAATAAAATGTGGTAAATTCTAGTACCAGGACATCTAATAATCAAAGAAATAATTTCAGGTTATTGTTTAATAAAATTAATTATCAATAGATTTGTGTTATCAGCTATAACATTTGTCTAGATTTAATACCGACTTTAATGGTTCAATTATTTATTTTTTTATGTGTGTTTTGATCTTATTTTTCCACACAAAAAAATGGGTTTAATGTTTTATAAAATTTCTTCCAAAATTACATGACAACTTTTTTTAAATTCATTACTTTTTGTAATCACTCTGATTTTTTTTCAGGAACGAACCAAAGCAAAAATCGTCTTTTGATTTATTTGAACCATAACAAACGACAAGTTAAGACAAACTTACAAAATAAATTGTTATAAATAATTTTTTTTTGTGTTTTTTTTTTAATTCTTTCATTAGTCGCTTCATCACACAAGCAATGTAATTAATTTTATCGTTGAATTTGGTCACCGTGAATGGTTAGGACTTCACCCATTAAGGTATGAAATGACATCCTCCCCACCAGAGCCCCAATATAGCATACTTGGCTGCTTACCCCCTACACCCCCTTAACAGCGTATATTGCCTAATGCCCCCCCCCCCAATATCTTTGTTTTCGGCCCTCAAAGGGTCTTCTCCTAAATTATACCTTCATCCCTGAATACAATGCAAAGCCTGTGCTCCCAAGCTTGTTCCTCGGTGCGCTATTACAACTACGTTGTTATATTTCCACCACAACGTCATTCTAGAAATATGTTATTGTTATCGGCTCGGTAGTCTATTGTTATAATATCCACCCCTCCCCACCCCCCGCTCTCTTGTCGCATCTCTTCAAAAGGTGTTCCTACATGAAGTAACGTGATATTTATTTATAGATCGATCGGGATGAGCCGGGAGGGTACAGCCCAAGGGGGTGGGGACGGGATGTGTGTGTGTGTGGGGGGGGGAGAGAGAGAGAGAGAGGAAGGGGTTCAGTATCTTCCATTTAGTTCAGTCTCGGCAAGCAGCTCAATTATTTATTGCCGCAGCTGATCGATTCCCGCTGGTCATCGATTCGAATACCAGGTATCGATTTATTATCACCGAGTACATCAGACCAGTGCTGTATTTTATTGTTTGTCAGCCATAGCAATTTCTTGGTGGCTCCACTCCAGCTATTATACAAACTTATTGAAGCCACCAATGCTTTGTTTTGAGTACAAAGAAGTAATTATATATTAATGTTAACTTTATCTACATAATCTGTCGTATGGTTTCCTCCTCACTCTGCTGTAAATGTTGCCCTAATATTCACCAATATATGTAGGTGCTTCTCTTCTTATTGAGGATTTCTTTGTTGACGCGTGTTGCTTGGCAACTGCCACACGTTTAGAGTCAGTCGGCTTCCGGTCATGTGACGTGATTATTGTTCTTAAATTCTTCCCTCCCTCCCCCCCCCTCTCTCTCTCTTAAACACTTCATCGACCCCAAATCAGCACCACCCTCCTCTTCTTCCACCTCCTAAACATCCTTATATTTTTTTCACAACTCTCTATAGTTAGATAACAATCAACTTCACTCGTGTGAGCATATGCACACGCACAAACGGACAACCATTTTGTTGAATGCCCAGTAGGGAATCTCTTCACCTGTTCAAATGAATTATGTAGCCACACTGAGTTCACTTGGGGTCTATACGACCTGGAATGTAGTTCTGAAGACCTCAGATGTAGTTGGAAGTCGATCTTTTTTGTTTGTTGTGTTGTGAACTGCAATGATGTGATCGAGTTGTTTGTTTTAATTTTCTAGGTGAGGTGGTTCTATTATATTACAAAAAATTAAAGTGATTACATATTGTGTCGACCGAACTAAGTTGGTTTCATTTGAAAAAAAGTCAACGAATTTTCAAATTGCTAAGATATCTAAATTAGGTTCTTTTCTTTATTTACTAAAATTTAAAACATCAAAATTGAAAAATGTAAAAAAGATTAATTTAAAAAAATAGAAAAAGGAACAACCAACAAGGAAACAAATAAAAATTCTAAATATTGTTATTTTTATAGTTAATTAAAAATATAAACAGAACGATATTAAGTGTTAAACAATGAAAGACAAGAGATTTCTGTGAATGTGATAATTATGGAGTTTAAGTATTTCTAAAGAGGAGTTGGTATTTTGATAAAAGTTTTATTTTGGATAAACACGTTTTGTACCGATTAATTGTAAACAAAGTTCCTGATAAAAACCTCTTTGACAAACGGATAGCTCTCTGGATTGATAGCAGGAGACAAACGTATACATAACAATTTGTCTCTGGATTGATATCAAGAGACAAACGGATACATAAAAATTTGTCTCTGGATTGATAGCAAGAGACAAACGGATACATAACAATTTTGTCTCTGGATTGATTGCAAGAGACAAACGTATACATAACAATTTGTCTCTGGATTGATATCAAGAGACAAACGGATACATAAAAATTTGTCTCTGGATTGATAGCAAGAGACAAACGGATACATAACAATTTTGTCTCTGGATTGATTGCAAGAGACAAACGTATACATAACAATTTGTCTCTGGATTGATATCAAGAGACAAACGGATACATAAAAATTTGTCTCTGGATTGATAGCAAGAGACAAACGGATACATAACAATTTTGTCTCTGGATTGATTGCAAGAGACAACAAAGGTGAAGGTCATGGGATGCCTTCATTCCAAGAAAGTGGAGGAGAACTACCTCCTTCAGAGCCTCCAGGAACATGAAAGAGGAATCAACGCCATGGCCGTCAGCGAGGACGGGTCAGTGCTGGCCACTGCAGGGGAGGACAAGACGGCCAGACTGTGGAGCACAAAGGTAAACAATGCATTGAATTATTTAGTCTAGGGGGCCGCCTGGGAGCAATTGTATTGCCCAGGCCAAATGACATAGTATCTTATTTTCCATGGAGAGATTGAACTACGGGGCGGCTAAATGATTTGTCCTGGGGCAGGGTAGGGGCATTTTGCTTTTTAAGATGGCTTATGTGTAATGTTTGCCGAAATTGGTCGTATGTACCTGTAACTGTGAGGTGTTGAGGTTGAAACCCAGGTACGTGGGCTACATGTCTAGATAGTCCAAGGCGAACTTCATTGCAATTGTTGCTTTTGGCTATGTTACGGAGGAAAGAAAAGAAATGATAGAACTGTCGTAATTGGGGCTGCTGTTATAAATAGACAATCAACTGATAACGTTGTATCTTCGAGGGGATCCCTACATGGACGTAACTAGAGGGGGCGTATAAATAGGCAAGGACTTAACTAGTGTCTCATTAGACGAGTGTTTCTCAAACTTTCGACTTGTATGTACTCTTTCTTTTTTTTTCTTAATATTGTGTACCCCTCGTAAAAAAATAATTGCATACTTTTGTTACAGTCCTGATTTCCCCTCATTTCACTGTTTCCCCTTACTTCATTGTTTCCCCTCATTTCATTTTTTCCACATCATTTCATTGTTTCCCCTTATTTCATTGTTTCCCCTAATTTCACTGTTTCCCCTCATTTCGTTGTTTCCCTTCATTTTACTGTTTCCCCTTATTTCATTGTTTCCCCTCATTTCATTTTTTCCACATCATTTCATTGTTTCCCCTCATTTCATTTTTTCCCCTCATTTCACTGTTTCCCCTCATTTCACTGATTCCCCTCATTTCATTGTTTCCCCTCATTTCACTGTTTCCCCTAATTTCATTGTTTCCCCTCGTTTCATTGTTTCCCCTCATTTCACTGATTCCCCTCATTTCGTCGTTTCCCATCATTTCATTGTTTCCCCTCATTTCATTGTTTCCCCTCATTTCATTGTTTCCCCTCATTTCACTGTTTCCCCTCATTTCATTTTTCCCCTCATTTCACTGTTTCCCCTTATTTCACTGATTCCCCTCATTTCATTGTTTCCCCTAATTTCACTGTTTCCCCTAATTTCATTGTTCCCCTCATTTCACTGTTTCCCCTCATTTCACTGCTTCCCCTAATTTCGTTGTTTCCCATAATTTCATTGTTTCCCCTCATTTCATTGTTTCCCCTCATTTCATTGTTTCCCCTCATTTCATTGTTTCCCCTCATTTCATTGTTTCCCCTCATTTCACTGCTTCCCCTTATTTCGTTGTTTCCCATCATTTCACTGTTTCCCCTCATTTCATTGTTTCCCCTCATTTCATTGTTTCCCGCCATTTCATTGTTTCCCCTCAATTCATTGTTTCCCCTCATTTCACTGTTTCCCCTCATTTCACTGTTTCCCCTCATTTCACTTTTTCCCCTCATTTCGTTGTTTCCCCTCATTTCGTTGTTTCCCAACATTTCAATGTTTCCCCTCATTTCATTGTTTCCCCTCATTTCACTGTTTTTCCTCATTTCGTTGTTTCCCCTCATTTCATTGTTTCCCCTCATTTCATTGTTTTTCCTCATTTCATTGTTTCCCCTCATTTCATTGTTTCCCATCATTTCATTGTTTCCCCTCATTTCGTTGTTTCCCATCATTTCAATGTTTCCCCTCATTTCACTGTTTCCCATCATTTCAATGTTTCCCCTCATTTCAATGTTTCCCCACATTTAATGTTTCCCCTCATTTCACTGTCTTCGCTTTAGCCGTGTCAGTTTATTCGATGTACTCAACCCGTTGAGGTCAGTACCCTCCATAACACTCCTCACGTTCCCCAGGGTGCAAGCGTACCAAAATTAGGGAAAAGCTGCATTAGACAATCGATGCCCATACATAACTGATTATCAGCTCACGACACAAAATTGTATTCGATACAAGATCAAATGAAAAGAAAGATACTATATTTTAGAGAAGGTTTACTGATAGATACATTAACTAAAAGCTGTCATCTGTATATGTCTTCATTTTTTGCCGATAGATACATTAATTAAAATCTGCTATCTACATATTTTTAAACCTTTACCACAATATTTTTTTTAAATGGAAAAAAATGCTGACAATATTTATTTTTTTTATAATCCGTTACCAAATAATAGGTTTCATTATGGTAAAATATAAAGGAATATGTTTGGTCATCCATATATTGATAATTAGGTCATGTGCACATATTACTGTAAAACATCAGCACATCGATATTCATTGGAACACTGAAAATGTTACTGTAATGAGGAACTGCATCAGTTGAGTCACTATTATCAGCTACTACTAGGCCAGTTACATCTTGATTATATTTTTAATTACGTTTAGTTGTGTGGGATCTCGATCAAATTAATACGAACATATGAAAGATAAGCCTTTTAAATTTGCATCCAGTTATCTGTAATATTGCTAGCCGTGCCCAAAGTGTAATAATATGTATGAATGTAAGCGATTGCAAATGGGGATAGCAATACATTAAGTAACATTCTAAACTGTGCCTAGATCTTACGACTCGATAGGGTGCAAGGAAAAGTAACAAATGTGAAATTATAGTGCACTTTACACTGTACATTATAGGCAGGTATGAACTTTACATTGTAAACTATAGACAAGAGTGCATTTTACATTATAAATTATAAAGCGGAGTGCACTTTACATTGTAATCTATAGGCAGAAGTGCATTGTACAATGTAAACTATAGGCAGGAGTGCACTTTACATTGTAAACTATAGACAAGAGTGCACTTTACATTGTAAATTATAAACAGGAGTGAACTTTACATTGTAAACTATAGGCAGGAGAGAACTTTACATTGTAAACTATAGGCAAGAGTTCATTTTACATTGTAAATTATAAACAGGATTGCACTTTACATTGTAAATTATAAACAGGAGTGCACTTTACATTGTAAACTATAGGAAGAAGTGCAATTTACATTGTAAATTATAGGCAGGAGTGCACTTTACATTGTAAACTATAGACAAGAGTGCACTTTGCATTTTAAATTATAAACAGGAGAGCACTTTACATTGTAAATTATAAACAGGAGTGAACTTTACATTGTAAACTATAGGCAGGAGTTCATTTTACATTGTAAATTATAAACAGGAGTGCACTTTACATTGTAAATTATAAACAGGAGTGCACTTTACATTGTAAACTATAGGAAGAAGTGCAATTTACATTGTAAATTATAGGCAGGAGTGCACTTTACATTGTAAATTATAGACAGGAGTGCACTTTACATTGTAAATTATAGGCAGGAGTTCATTTTACATTGTAAATTATAGGCAGGAGTGCACTTTACATTGTAAACTATAGGCAGGAGTTCATTTTACATTGTAAATTATAGGCAGGAGTGCACTTTACATTGTAAATTATAGGCAGGTAGACGAGATAAAAGTTCTGGTTGTATCGGAGACTGACATGTTTACCTCGTATCTTACTTTTTTTGTGAGTGGCTTCTGTACATTAAATAATACCTTGATTCTAATACATAGAACTCATCTCAAAAAATGTGTGCCATGTTACAGACTGAGCAGTGTGAGTGTATCGGAGTGCTCAGGGGTCATAATGACTACCTGAACTGCATTCTGATCGAGGACTGCTTCGTACTGACCGGAAGTGCCGACAAAACCATCCGGAAGTGGGACGTGGGCACGTGCGAGTGTCTGCTGATATTGACTGGACATTCTAGTGTAATATACAGGTCAGTGAACTTATTGAGGTCAGTGTTAAAAAACGGTCATTGTTTAAAGATAGATAGATAGATAGATAGATAGATAGATAGATAGATAGATAGATAGATAGATAGATAGATAGATAGATAGATACGCCCACCCTTTAAGTCCGCCTCTGATCAAGGCTGATGAAATGTAGAATTCCTCTGTTTCTGTAACCGTGGCATTGTCTGGTCATCACAACTCCATTCTCCGTGTTTCTGATCCAAATAGACTGGCGATCGGTGGAGATAAAAATAAGAAGGACAAAGACAGTGAGAGAGATTTAAAACGTATGTTTAAATAAGGTAGACATAAGAAGAACATGTCATCAGTGCCTCCGAGAGGAGGGGTGGGGCAAGGGGGGATAAATGCCTAGGGACCCGGCGATTTTCAGGGAGATTTTTAGTGGCCCGGACTGAGAAAATATTATTGTCAGCACGGGAGTGGTGGGGGCTCGTCACAGCCCTGCCCAGTGGATCAAAATTTCTGTAGCTTGAACCAACAGAACTATGTGGAATCGGAACTATTCCCAAATTCATCTTCCCCCCCCCCCCGGACGAATAATATATTTATTATGCCTTTTCTTTATACATCTATTGAATATGACTCTTTTTCTCTTTTATGCGTCCTCACAGAATGATCTGCACGGGTGACTTCATCTTCTCCAGTTCCTACGACAGAACAGCCCGGGCCTGGGATTTTGACACGGGGGAGTGTGTGCGCGTGTTCCGGGGTCACAAGAGGGGCGTGTACCCGCTCATATTCATCCCGGCCGACCAGGACGATGAGGAGGAGCTCGAGATCGGGACGGCCAAGGACATTCTGATCACCGGGTCAGCAGACTTCACGGCCAGGACCTGGAACTTCGAGACCGGTCAGCTGATGAAGGTCATGAAAGGTCACACGGGGGCTGTCACGTGCATGTCGGTTGACCCGGCCGGGAGCGTGCTGTTTACCGGAAGTACGGATTTTACCGTCAGAAGCTGGAATCTGTACAAAGGTTCTCAACTGAAAGTGTTTGAGGGTCATCAGGGTTCGGTCATCTGCATGACTGTAAGTATTCTCTAGTTTCTAGTTTCATTTTTTTTACTTTTTTTCCCCCGGATAGCATATCAAATCTTTAGCGTACTTTGAGTGTACTATCAATATTGTTTTGTTTTTACCCCCCCCCCCCCAAGACAGTACAATACTGAAATAGTCATGTGTATAGTCTCTTCCGGACAGATGGTCGTGTTGTAAAGCGCTCGATTGTTGACCTGAAGGTCCCTGGTTCGATCTACTGTGAGGACCAATGGATATTTCAAGTCATGGCTAAAATCCCAGATATATCTCCCGTGGTGCCTCCATGGCCATTGCACTATCGTCTATGGTGGGGATGAAAGAAGGGCACTGCAAAAAAAAAACCGTCCATTGAGTGGTTTATAGGATCTAAGAGATTTCATCTCATCCTTACAGGGGACTTCACAAATAGTCTCTACCACAGAATACATATCATACCGAGAAGTGCCACGCCATTTAAAAGGTTCTCTATTAATTGCTTTAAAATATGGCGCCATTTGAGCTATTATCATTTTTAATAGTGTAGCACCTAAGTATTGATAACAAAAGATCAATACATTAATCTGGCGGATTCAGGGAGAAAAAAATTATTTAAATTATTTATGGCCATTCTGAATAATTTACATTATGTGGTTTATTCCAATGAAACAGAAAAATATAACATGCTTCATTAACATGCTTATACCACATACATACAAATGTATGTAGATGATTGAAATAGAAAATTGAATGCTTTGTAATATATGTGATGTTATATTATTGCTTGAAAATCATAATTATTTTTTAATAACTCAAACCGACCCATTTTTGCCTTGTCTGAACACTTTTTTTCTGCAATTGTTTCAAAATAATTGTATTTCAATCTTTCTTCTAAAGATTATTTCCAATATTATATGATAATTGAGTCTGTTATAATTGTTTCGCTTTTGATTTTATAAAGAAATGTACTTTCTCGTTTAACGATTAATGTAAATTAAATTTCTCTAAAATAGCTATTATAAGTCATGAATTAAATATCGATTAGCAGTAAATACACACTTTCTCAATGACATATTACACACATTTATTTACTGAAGATATGGTCTAATTCTATCATTGCACCGCGATGTGCACAGGTGACATCACAGGTGACATCACAGGTGACACCACAGATGACATCACACACCACTGGAGTAGTGAGACTGCCTTCACTGGAGTAGTGAAACTGCCACCACTGAAGTAGTGAGACTGCCTCCACTGGAGTAGTGAAACTGCCACCACTGGAGTAGTGAGACTGCCTCCACTGGAGTAGTGAGACTGCCTTCACTGAAGTGAAACTGCCACCACTGAAGTAGTGAAACTGCCACCACTGAAGTAGTGAAACTGCCACCACTGAAGTAGTGAAACTGCCACCACTGGAGTAGTGAAACTGCCACCACTTGCATGCTGCAAAGAAAGTGACGCCCCGCGCGGACCGCCCGCTCCAACATCCTCCCTACCGGATTACGCCAATGTCCCCTCCCCTCCCCCATCTCCATACTTGAAAGAGTAGGTCCTGATGAGAGAGTTTAGATAATAATCATAATGGCTTAAGGTTTCATCGCTTCGGCTGCACTGCTAGAAATACAAGGTCACACGACAGTAGCAGTATGACGCAGTTCAGTGTCTCTATCCAGACCATTTCGGGGGTAGTTTTCACCCCCGGAATTTGAAATTTCACCCCCCGGTTTTTTCCTTCTCACCCACGGAGGTGCGGGTCTGGATAAAACACTGACGTAGTTAAAGTCTGTATTTAACGGCTCTCAGACCGTAACTTCACATGCTTGAGCCGACTGTTGTCCAATATTAAGGTTCAATTTTTTTAACTTCTCAGAAAGGATTGTTCCGTTAATTAACCAGTCCCAGTGATTGCATAACACAAAGAGCGCTAACAGTATTGACTCTAAAAACCAAGTCCCCTCCCCCTCCCGGTATTTAGGTCCACCTGTCCGTTAATGTCTTTATTAATTAATTATCTCTTGGTTGTGACGTAATTATTTGTTGATGATTACGTAATTGCAATTGTTCACTTTTTTTAAAAAGTCTCTTCTAGTTGAAACCCGATAATTTTGCACTGAGCAACTTCCTCCCAGTTTAGATTTTTTTTTACCTCATTACCAAAAGTCATTACACACACAACCCAACCAACCACACACACACACACACACACTTACATGTCATATTTGTTAGACTGGTCATTATTCCTGAAGTATCTACAGTTTACAGGGACTGGTGACATTTGGGCGTGGCAAACAAGACTGCCGTCACAGGCCCCTCGCCCTAGGGGTTTGGGGGGGAGCAACATTCTTTCGCCCTCTAGCTGTAACCATTCACGGCCCCATGTATGCTGTACGTACAGGAGCGTATAAGGCCGCATCTGATAAGGGGGGGGTTGCAGATATATTTCCTACTAGGTTACTTGGAATAAACGTGTAGATGTCAAAGTGCCTTGATTCCTTTGTAAACGTTTTCACGTTTAAATTGAATGTATATTAGTTCAATACATAACTCCAGCCATCTATCTCCCCGTGGTTCTGGCCCGCCGGCCAAATTTACAAAACCACTGTGGCGCGCGACTGAAATAGTTTGCCCACCTCTGGAATAGTCTACAGAATAACTCTTTCGTATTGTCTAGAGTTTGGTGACTCACGTGACATAAATTAAGGGGGGGCGGGGGAAGTATGCAATCTTCTTATTTTTGTGACAATTGATTGGGAACAAGCTCAGTCAAAGTCTGTTTGATGTCTTGATAACGTTGTTGGAATGTACCACACCCTCTGAACTCATCAGATTATTGCATCAACTGTTCATCTCACAAACTTTTTACAAAAATAAAATAAATTATCCAACGTCAAACAGGTAAGACACATAAAAAAAAAAGAAATGTATTAAAAATAACAAACAAACCAAAACATTTATTTATGTAAAAAATAAGAGAATTAGTTGTTGTTCTTTAAAATCATCTTCATAACGACAGCTAGCAGTTAGATTTTCTGAATCGGTTTTCATTAGCCGGATTTTGTTTTTTTTTTTCTTTTTAATTCAGAGTTAAAATTTTGTCAAGGCCATAAATCATTTATTATTTTGCTTTAAATTTAAAATGTAAAATGAAACTTTGAATAGAAAAAAAAGAAGAAAACATTTTCTAATCAGTGGCAAACTAGCGTTCGGGGAGCCCTGGGCGATCTTCCCCGCCCCTTCCTTACAATTAAGCCTAGTTAGATATTGAAGATGTGAAACGATGACATTGTCAGTAAGAGACACTTGCCTATATAACTGAGTATCATCTTTTGTGTAATCTCTTAACGAGTGGCTGACATTACAGAGTGCATCAACTTTCTTGTACCATCGGACTGAATGAAGTGAACAATGTGTGCGAGTAGCCTACTCGCGCCTGCTTGTTAGTGCCGGCTAGTGGTTAAAATTAGTGGTAGGGGGGGAGGCAACGCTCTATAAAATGTTTGGCCGTTGTCTATAAGGACACAAACATCTATAAATAGAAAATATTTAGAAACTTAAAAGAACTAATTCAAACCTATTTTTTTTTACTTCAGCCTAAATTGCTGCAATCAACACTGCAGCAGATGCAGTTTCCTCTCTTATCGCAGGGTCGCGCCAGCTTACTATTGCGCATGCGTAATATGGCTACTATCAAAAGCTCAAGATTAATGTATTACAAGCATTAAGAAATATTATATTAAATGTTATCATTAACGTCAAGTGGAAATAAGGGGGTGCTACAGCTCCACAGTGCATGTACACGAACCGCCATTGCTGCCTATAAAACGCAGTTTGTATGTTCTACTCTCAAGACGATTGGTTGGACAAAAACAAACAAACAAATGTCTAAGCAATAGTTAAAGAGTAGGGAGACTGGACCTTTTGTTGGGTCATCTCTTGGATCTGTAGTGAGAACCACTGGGATAATTTAGGTTCTGGTGAACGTTCCTGATTGCACCCTCCCCCTCGTGGTCCCTCCATGGCCATTGCATGTAAAGAAAAAGAGGAACAGTAAACAGTAAAGTTGTAAAATAATAGCCGGAAAGATATTGGATTAAAAAAAAGGAATAAAAGTTTGTTTTACCGGTTAAATTAGAGTAAAAGAAAGAAGATATTTGATGATATTACATTTGAATAAAAAAAGTAGGTCAGATTCTGTGGCCTACTTGTTATTAAACAGTTTCTAGAAAAGTAGAGAAGAAATAAAATAAATTAGAATGTGTTACATTTCTAATAATAATAACTTTGCCCAGTCACTTCCATCTCTTAAAGGTTGTTGAATTGGATAAAAGTTTGAAGACAATTTTCTTAAAAGGTTACTAATTTGTACTTAAACAATCAAAAACCAAAATAAAGATATAAATGTTAAAATTAAAAAAATCTAAATAAAATTCCAAAACAAAACGTTTCTTCTTTAACGTTTTTTAAACAATTTAACCAATAATACTAGTCGGTTAAATTCCTGGCATATATGATAACATTAAAAAAATGTTTAGTAATTCTAAACGACTATGAGAAATTTTAGAACAAAAATATTTTTTAATGAATTCGCTCAGAAAAAATATTTTATGAATTGAATAAAAAAAAAAATAGTTTCAATGTTGATGTCCAAGAACAATTTTTTTCTCATATATATAATAGAATATATGTGCAAGTGCTCTCGGCGTTATGTATCAATATAATAGAATATATGTGCAAGCGATCTCCATGTTATTAAATTCTCATTGAATAACAAAATAACTAATATTAAACAAACGTATTTGAACATATCCATTGGCAAATGGAGAATAATGTATTTTTTTGTTGTATAAATTAAAGTTCAGAAAAATAAAACATGAACTTGTCCAGCTATTGGTTAACTCCAGTGTCAAGTCTGGGGACTTGCCTAGCTATTGGTTAACTCCAGTGTCAAGTCTGGGAACTAGTTCCAGGAAGATCCTTGAGAGAAGCGCTGTTATATTTCGTCTTTAAATGGGTCAAATTTAATTATACATTTAATTTCCGGGGCAGGGGTGAGAGTTCACGAACCAGAAGAAATAAACTTGTCATAAAATTTTTTTTTTTAATTCGAAGAAGTGAATGTCGTGCTGCCAATGATCGCCATGTTTCCCTGCACCCAGG
This sequence comes from Bulinus truncatus, assembly GCA_021962125.1. NCBI lineage: Eukaryota > Metazoa > Mollusca > Gastropoda > Planorbidae > Bulinus > Bulinus truncatus. The sequence goes on from JAGDYQ010000151.1 coordinate 1,034,593, forward strand.
ACCGGGACCGTTCAGAGGTTTTTCGGGCTCTGGGCTTAGACCTTGAGCTATTCAGGGCCCCTCGAAAAAAAAAAGGATGTTTGGCCCCATACTTTACCATTGTTAGGATACACCGGTCTGTACTGCAGTGGACTGAAGCAAAAACACAAAAATCTAAGAAACTAAATAATACTAAACAAAACAAACTTGTACACATTCAGTAACACAAAAAAAAAAAAGATCTGATAATACATGTATTCTTCTATCTCAGGTTTCTCTGTCACAAGATGACGATCTGAACTTTGAACTTATTGATGATGGCTACATGAATTATGTGTTTAGACTACAGTCTTCAGACAAATGTCAAAGTTGTTTAGTTAAAGTATTTTTAAATTATGTCAAGGTAGGTCTCCATAATTTTGTCAATGTTTGAAAGGGCTTATAATAAATGCACACCTTGTAAATGTAAATACATATAACGTGGGACGGATGGTCTAGTGGTATAGATACTCGACTGTCGACCTGAGAGTCCTGGTTCGATCCTCAGTGAAATTTGTTTCAAAGTCGTCCAATAAGTCCACCCAGCCTTAAATAGAAACCTGGCTTAAGTTGGGGAAGTAAAGGTGACTGGGCTTTGCGCTAACGACACAATCCCTTCATATGCCGAGGTTATAGAAACAGGGGAATTCTACACTTTGCCCCGATGGCCCATTAGGGATAAGGGAACTTTTATGTAAACAAAATTGAAATTGACTTTAATTAAAACGAAATAAAAAGTAAAAATAAATTTTCTTAAATATTTTTTTAGGTCATATAGTGTAAACTAATTAGTGTTGTTACTGCTGTACAGTGTAAACTAATTAGTGTAGTTACTGCTGTACAGTGTAAACTAATTAGTATTGTTACTGCTGTACAGTGTAAACTAATTAGTGTTGTTACTGCTGTACAGTGTACACTAATTAGTATTGTTACTAACTGTACAGTGTACACTAATTAGTGTTGTTACTGCTGTACAGTTTAAACTAATAGTGTTGTTACTGCTGTACAGTGTACACTAATTAGTGTTGTTACTGCTGTACAGTGTACACTAATTAGTGTTGTTACTGCAGTGTAAACTACATTAGTATTGTTACTGCTGTACAGTGTAAACTAATTAGTGTTGTTACTGCTGTACAGTGTAAACTGATTAGTGTTGTTACTGCTGTACATTGTTTGAAATCGAAATACTTAAAATATTGTTTTATATTTGTGTATACTTTATATTGTAAAAAAACAATTTCACATGGTTTTTCACTTATGAAAAGAAAAAAATATTTCAGTCTAAAAATGTTTAAATGTTGAGACGTAAGAAGAGTTGAAATATTTCTGATGTAGCTTGAACAGTTGTTGAAAGACATGAGTATTTGTGTTTGTTATTTTTACATTACCGTCTCCCAGTCTCAATGGGACACCGCTCAAGTTCACCATTCAATAAAAAAAATAAAAACTTGTATGACAATTATCATGATCTAATCTGATATACTGACAGTTGACTGACGTAGTCACAAAATGACTTTCCTTGTCAGCTAATTAAATCTTGCCAGCATTGTCAACATGACAGCATTGCCAACATGACAGCATTGTCGACATGACAGCATTGTCAACATGACAGCATTGTCAACATGAGAGCAATGTCACCATGACATCAGCTGTAATTAAGGCAACGACTGTTTACATTCTGGAATCTTATCTTCAGATGTCAGCTGCTGCTATGGCTGTTGTTGTTTTAAACATTTAACTTGTCCTTTACAGAACTTAAACTTCACAACTTAATCTAAAACGGTTATCAAGTCATCTTTCATGCACCTAATCAAATATGTATCTACAACAATATTCAAACTATGAATTATTTTCCGTGGTATACTGAATAGAACACGTTTATCTTCATCCTTTCTCTTTAGAATTCCAACGGCTGAATGATTTCTATTAATTATAGATCAATTATTTTACTTATTCGAACCAAATTTGTTCGATATTGATCTTCTTTTCGTCGATATTGCCTTAGTGTCCGGTACAGCAGTCTCATACTAATTGACCTAACTGTTGATTTTATATAGGTCTATTTGTAAATTAACGACACGAACACGTTTATGTTGTACATACAATATATACTTACCGTAGTGCTAAATATAGCTGAAACCATTTTCAGAAAAAATTAAAAAGACTACCTGTAGATAATGCCTTTTTGTAATACCGCAGCGAATTCTGAGAAATGGCGCCAGAAAAGAAAAAAAAACTCCCATTGAATCAGAAGTAAAATGGCCTCCACATATCATTTAAAAAAATAAGACCATAATAAAATCACTATCTACACATGTATATGCTTAGTGGAATGTCTGCTTTATTGTATGGAATGAATTTAATGTTCAAGACCAGCTAATGAATTAGTTTTGGCGCAAAATATAGAGCTGGTATTTATCGTAATACTAATAATAGTGTGCTAAACAATTTATGAAAATTAAAACTTTCTAATATTGACGATGCTATATCAAAGTAATCGGTTGTGTTCAGTTTATTTCATGAAAAGATTAAGTAGTTATAATAGTTTTATGTTTCTATAGCTCAACTTCGGTTAATATTTTTTTAATGCACTTATACCACTTTTCCTTTATTTTACCGTCAGTGTAATATTTCGTCAATGATAACTCGATAATTAATTAGCCACTCTGAACAATTACATACACATAGACAACACAAAGAGGACTTATTCCTCTAAAAATGGTGACATATGTAGGAAATTATTATATTGTCGTCTAATATTTTCAAAATGCGATTTTTCGGTTACTATTTAACATGGGATTCAACAGTGGGTTTTGTTTTCTGGCACATACATCGACTGGATCCTTAAAAACAAATTGATCAAATAGAGTAAAAACTAGCACCAGCTTACAATGTTGCTCTTATGCATCCCAAAGAGTTTCGACAATGATCCATGAACCTAAAGCACAAAGGCAATGTTTACTGAGCAATTATTACACAGCCTGGCATTCTTTGTGTACATGTGTGTGGTACTGGCACTGTGTGTGGTACTGGCACTGTGCCTTTCAGCTGACTTTGTGTATACATCTGTGTGTGGTACTGGCACTGTGCCCTTTCCACTTTATTGCATACATCTGTGTGTGGTACTGGCATGCCCTTTCAATGACTTTGTGCATACATCTTGTGTGGTACTGGCACTGTGCCCGATCAGCTGATTATTTGTGATGAACATTATTCTGGTATCAACGCTTGTTGACCGAGGCCACATTTTGTGTGTTAAAAAATATATTATGTTGGATATCGAAGCTATGCGGAATGTTTTCTGTCTATTGTTCTGATAGAAGAATATTGTCAGGGTATGGATGCTGGTCTCTTTTATATATTTATTTTCTAATTACTTTCTTTAATTGCACAACATACAAGTTCACTAACACTCCAGTTATTAACCAAAATCACTTTATTGAATAATCGTAAGAACTAGTTATTCACTAATGAACATTAACCATTAAATCATGCTCTACGACAAATACCAGTTGTCCATTCTTTTAATACAATAAATACTTCTTCCTAGCTCCTCCGTTCCTTCCTAATTCCCCTACCTTCTTCAAACTTAAAACAAAGTAAAAATAACCAAAACAATGTTCTATCTCTTTCCTGTCAACCCGTTTGTGTCTTTTCTTCCTTTCTTTTCCCCGTTCAATAACCCATTCGTTAGGTGCGTCACCCGTACTACGAGGCCCTCTAACATCTACATTAATACAATAATTAATGTCTATCTATATAAAGCTATCTAACAATGTGTCTGTCATTTATCTATTCTGTCTATGTCCTAGAAATATGTTTTCAATTGTGTGATGCACGTTAAATTACGTACATCTTTTTATGTTTGTTTTATACTACAGACCCCCCCCTCCCCAAACATTACCACTTGTGTCGGTTTTTTTTAACATAAATGCTTACATATACAAGGATGATTATCGTCATAATAAAATATTGATCTTTTCATATTGAAAGACGGTGTACATAATAAAGTAACATTCTTATAACAAATGTTTGTACCCATACACATCATTATTTAACACATGGTCAAAACTTTTCAAAATTATATAAACAAATAACAAATAATAAGTAACAATAGAAACAATATAATGCCAATGTTAAGTTGTCCAAATAACGTTTGAAAAGGTTTTGAACACATAGTGCACCAATTTTAATTTGTGCAGACAATGTATTACAAGTAAATTTTTTTACAAAACTGATAAACTTTGTCAACAATGGAAAACTTTCGTTTTAAACAATGTGTGTGTGTGTGTGTGTGTGTGTGTGTGTGTTATGCGTGTTTGTGTGTTTGGTGTGTGTGAGTGTGTGTGTTGTATGTGATTGAGTGTGTGTGTATATGTGTGTGTGTGTGTACATCTATGTTATGTGTAGAAAGGCTACTGTTCAACAATATAAAAGTATGGGTGGGCAACATAAGCCTTCTGGACCAATTTATTTCAAAATGGGACTAATTTATAATCCAGTGTTTACCTACTAATAGCTTGTCAAGTGCTAATAAAAACACCTGCAAAATATATTGTGGAAACTAGGTATAGTGCAATGGTCATGGAGGAACCACAGAGGACATAGAAGAAACTTTCACCTGGACCTAACATATCTAATTGTTAGATGATTGGGACCAGGCCGGCCTACGAGGCCCCTCTTTTAATCTTTAAAGCCTGTGACAAGAGCCATGGCTGATAGTGATATGCTAAATGTAATTGCGGGTCCCCCTGACAGGCGCGGGGCCCAGTGCGGAGCAGTGGGTTAAATCGGCTAATGCCGGCCCTGATCAGGGACACACCGGAAGTGAACGCACACCATTAAAAACCTGCAAAAATAAAAACTACGAAAAAAGAAATAGAATCAAAGCTTCATGAATGTTTTACGTGTATATAATTTCCAGTTTTATTTTGAAGAATCACAAGCTTTTACTTTAGCAACTTGATTGAGTTGTAATTCTATATACGGTACACAGATTCTGAACTTCGTCCATGACTCATACTTTAAGAGCCACTGCCTTAGACCGACCTATATTCCTAAGTGTGAGTGGGGGGAGAAAGAGGATCATGGTGGACAGTGTTTCAACTATGTCTTGTTTGCATGGTCATCTGTTCATCTGTCAGTGTATCTGTTCACCTGTCAGTGTATCTGCAGCTGTCAGTGTATCTGTTCTGTCATCTGTCCACCTGTCAATGTATCTGCACAGCTGTCGGTGTATCTGTCCACCTGTCAGTGTATCTGTTCACATATCAGTGTATCTGTTCACCTGTCAGTGTATCTGTTCACCTGTCAATGTATCTGTTCACCTGTCAGTGTATCTGCACAGCTGTCAGTGTAACTGTCCACATATCATTGTATCTGCACACCTGTCAGTGTATCTGTTCACCTGTCAATGTATCTGTTCACCTGTCAGTGTATCTGCACAGCTGTCAGTGTAACTGCCACCTGTCAGTGTATCTGTTCACCTGTCATTGTATCTGTCCAGCTGTCAGTGCATCTGTTCACCTATCATTGTATCTGCACAGATGTCACCTGTGCACATGGTGGTGCAATGATAGAATTAGAACATATCTTCAGTAAATAAATGTGTGTAATATGTTATTGAGAAAGAGTGTGTTTATTGGTAATCGATATTTAATTCATGACTTTTAATAGCTATTTTAGAGAAATTTAATTTATATTAATCGTTAAATGAGAAAGTATATTTCTTTAAAAAATCAAAAGCGAAACAATCATAAAAGACTCAATTATCATATAATATTGGAAATAATCTTTAGAGGACAGATTGTAATACAATTGTTTTGAAACAAATGCAGAAAAAGTTTTCAGGCAAGGCAAAAATGGGTCGGTTAAAAATAATTATGATTTTCAAGCAATAATATAACATCACATATATTACAAAGCATTAAATTTTCTATTTCAATCATCTACATACATTTGTATGTATGTATGTATGTATGTGGTATAAACATGTTAATGAAGCATGTTTTTCTCTTTCCTTGGTATAAACCACATAATGTAAAATATACAGAATACCCATAAATAATTTAAATAGTTGTTTTTTTCCCCCTGAATCCGCCAGATTAATGCATTGATCTTTTGTGTATACATATTGGTATTAATTTGATACAAAGTATAAAAAGTTCAGTTCCCTCAGCTCTAAATGGCTGATAGGGCATATGAAGTGGATAATTTATATGTTTCTTTAACCACGGCATATGCAGGGATTGTGTGGTTAGCACAACGACCAGCCGCCTTTACTTCTCTAATAGTGCTACACTATTAAAAATGATAATAGCACAAATGGCGCCAAATTTTAAAGCAATTAATAGAGAACCTTTCAAATGGCGAGGCACTTCTCTGTATGATATGTATTCTGTGGTAGAGACTATTTGTGAAGTCCCCTGTAAGGATGAGATAAAATCTCTTAGATCCTATAAACCACTTGTGTGACGTTTTTTATTTTTGCAGTGTCCTTCTTTCATCTTCACCATAGTGCAATGGCCATGGAGGCACCACGGGAGATATATCGGGGACTTTAGCCATGACTTGAAATATCCATTGGTCCTCACTGGAGATCGAACCAGGGACCTTCAGGTTAACAATCGAGCGCTTTACCACACGACCATCCGCCCGGAAGAGACTATACACATGACTATTTCAGTATTGTACTTCTTGGGGGGGGGGGGGGGGGGGGGTAAAACAAAACAATATTGATAGTACACTCGAAGTACGCGAAAAGATTTGATATGCTATTCGGGAGGGGGGGGGAGAAGTAAAAAAATGAAACTAGAAACTAGAGAATACTTACAGTCATGCAGATGACCGAACCCTGATGACCCTCAAACACTTTCAGTTGAGAACCTTTGTACAGGTTCCAGCTTCGGACGGTAAAATCCGTACTTCCGGTAAACAGCACGCTCCCGGCCGGGTCAACCGACATGCACGTGACAGCCCCCGTGTGACCTTTCATGACCTTCATCAGCTGACCGGTCTCGAAGTTCCAGGTCCTGGCCGTGAAGTCTGCTGACCCGGTGATCAGAATGTCCTTGGCCGTCCCGATCTCGAGCTCCTCCTCGTCGTCCTGGTCGGCCGGGATGAATATGAGCGGGTACACGCCCCTCTTGTGACCCCGGAACACGCGCACACACTCCCCCGTGTCAAAATCCCAGGCCCGGGCGGTTCTGTCGTAGGAACTGGAGAAGATGAAGTCACCCGTGCAGATCATTCTGCATAAAAGAGAAAAGAGTCATATTCAAAAGATGTATAAAGAAAAGGCATAGTAAATATATTATACGTCCCGGGTGGGGGGGGGGGAAGATGAATTTCGGAATAGTTCTGATTTCACATAGCTCTGTTGGTTCAAGCTACAGACACGACATGCAGGCCCACCGATAGAAATTGGGGGCCCCTAGGCAGGGCTGTAACGAGCCCCCACCACCCCCGTGCTGACAATAATATTTTCAAAAGTTGATTGGCCTGCTCAGTCCGGGCCACTAAAAAATCTCCTTAAAACTCGCCGGGTCCCTAGGCATTTATCCCCCCTGCCCCACCCCTCCTCTCGGAGGCACTGATGACATGTTCTTCTTATAATGTCTACCTTATTTAAAGATATTAATATAATAATAGCGATTTGGGCGCTGCGTTAAATCGAAAGTAAAGAATTAATATAACAGTATCCCAGTTTAAAATGCAATCATGAAAAAAAAATCGGTTCTGCCCGAAACCAAAAAAATAACCTCGCCTGCCGATCAAGCCTAAGGGGATATAACTCTATGCAAAGATTTTGCAGGGTACAGCTAGTACGTTTTAAATCTCTCTTACAGTCTATTTCCTTCTTATTTAATCTCCATTGATCGCCAGTCTATTTCGATCAGAAACACGGAGACTGGAGTTATGATGATCAGACAATGCCAAGGTTACAGAAACAGAGGAATTCTACATTTTATCAGCCTTGATCAGAGGCGGACTTAAAGGGTGGGCGTAGCGGGCGGGCGCCCATGGCGCCGTTGAGATTTAGGGTCCCCACAGAGCCCGATTGTAAACCCATTGATATGTCTCTCTTTTTTTTTAAAGGGCTCACTATTTAGCTCTACGCAAGGGGCCCCACATATGTCCGCACCGTTAGGCTGAGGGAACTTACTATCTATCTATCTATCTATCTATCTATCTATTTATCTATCTATCTATCTATCTATCTTTCTATATATTTATCTATTTTTCTATCTTTAAACAATGACCGTTTTTTTAACACTGATCTCAATAAGTTCACTGACCTGTATATTACACTAGAATGTCCAGTCAATATCAGCAGACACTCGCACGTGCCCACGTCCCACTTCCGGATGGTTTTGTCGGCACTTCCGGTCAGTACGAAGCAGTCCTCGATCAGAATGCAGTTCAGGTAGTCATTATGACCCCTGAGCACTCCGATACACTCACACTGCTCAGTCTGTAACATGGCACACATTTTTTAAGATGAGTTCTATGTATTAGAATCAAGGTATTATTTAATGTACAGAAGTCACTCACATGTAAGTAAGATACGAGGTAAATATGTCAGTCTCCGATACAACCAAAACATTTATCTCGTCTTCCTGCCTATAATTACAATGTAAAGAGCACTCCTGCCTGTAGTTTACAATGCAAAGTGCACTCCTGCCTATAGTTTACAATGCAAAGTGCACTCCTGCCCATAGTTTACAATGCAAAGTGCACTCCTGCCTATAGTTTACAATGCAAAGTGCACTCCTGCCTATAGTTTACTATGTAAAGTGCACTCCTGCATATAGTTTACAATGAAAAGTGCACTCCAGCCTATAGTTTACAATGCAAAGTGCACTTCTGCCTATAATTTACAATGTAAAGTGCACTCCTGCCTATAATTTACAATGTAAAGTGCTCTCCTGCATATAATTTTCAATGTAAAGTGCACTTCTGTCGATAGTTTACAATGTAAACTGAACTCATGTTTACAATGCACAATGTAAAATAAACTTCTGCCTATAGTTTACAATGTCAAGTGCCCTCCTGCCTGTAGATTACAATGTAAAGTGCACTACCATTTCAAATTTGTTACTTTCCCTTGCACCCTATCGAGTCGTAAGATCTATGCACAGTTTAGAATGTTGCTTAATGTAGTGCTATTCCTGTCTGCAATTGCTTACATTCATACATATGATTACACGAGTAGCAATATTATAGATGACTGGATGCCAATTTAAAGGCTTATCTTTCATATTTTCGCATTAATTTGATCGAGATCACACATAATTAAATATAATTAAAAAGATAATCAATATGTAACTGGCCTAGTAGATGCTGATAATAGTGACTTAACCAATGCAGCTGTTCATTACAGTAATATTTTCAGCATTCCGGTAAATATCGACGTGATGGTGTTTAACAGTAATATTTTTACATGACCTAATTATCAATTTCTTGATGACCAAACATATTACATTTTACCATAATGAAACGTATATTTTGGTAACTGATTATAAAAAAAAAAAATAATTCAACAATTTTTCCATTAAAAAAATAAAATGGTAAAGTTTTAAAAATATGTAGATAGCAGCTTTTAATTAATGTATCTATCAGCAAAAATTGAAGACATACAGATGACAGATTTTAGTTAACGTATCTATCAGTAAACCTTCACTAAAAATATATTATCTTTCTTTCTCTTATATCGAATACAATTTTGTGTCGTGAGCCGATACTCAGTTGTGTATGGGCAATTTAGGTATATGACTTCAGAACAACACTTGTATGGCATACCATCAACAGATGAGTTTTTATTGTAGAAACACAAAACCATATCAAATTTATTAAAAAAATTGAAAAATGTCACCCACCAAGCATTTTGAAGTTTTAGAAAAATTGACATTTGTTAATAATTTCAAGTATAGTTTCATAAACGTTTATTTGTAAAAATAAAACGTAAATTCAGTTTCTCTGGTGAGTGGCAAAGGGGAATAATATCTTGCAGAACTTTTATTGCTCTTTCTGCACAAACATTGCTACGTGGAGTGAGTATTGGAGATGGACTTTGAGACCAAAGATTTCGAAGACAGCGCAACCCTTTTGGATAATCATTAACAGCATGGAAAAGAAGTTCATATTGTTCAGCTTTGTAATGATGATCACTAAACCAGGCATCACTCCAATGTCCACATATAAATTCACACAATTTCTGAAGGTTCTTTCGTACATCAGGCAATAGTATGAAAGCCAACAATGCAAAAATTGCTCAAGAGTTCCATCGGGCATTGCTCAGACCAGGCAGTGCGCTAAAATTAACTTTTGGCATTTGTTGAGAACTCTTAAAATGCTTAAAAACGCAAATTAGATGGTGCAAAAATTTCATATCATCTCTCCAATCTATTTCCTGTTTTTCTAAAATTGGAGCACATTTCTTTGTTTTACTTTCAAAATCTTCTTTTAACATTTCATAATCTTTAAGTATATTATTTACAAATGGATAATTTATTTTAGGAGACTCAGTTGAATCACCGAGCAATGCATCACACACGTGTCTAAGAACACGATCAAGTATGTGGTGCTGACAACCTATAAAGACTGGTGCAGACTCACCATGTTGAACAAACAGTTTCTGAAGTTTCACCACAACACCAGACTTCGACCCTGTATTAACATTTGTAGTGTCTGACACTATCATCTTTAGAGCTGAACATAAGTTATATTCATCTAAAACTTTTTGAATGGCAGATCCGATCGTAGCAGCTTTGCCATCAGGTAAAACTAAGACGGCTAGCCTCACTTCTTTTGCTTCATTTTTTAATACAACTACTTGGTGTTCTTTTTTCTTCATAATTTTACCATCAAAATGTAAACTCCATAAGCTATTACGCAAAGTATTTATTAATGTTTCTTTTAGTTTACTTGCTTCTCTGAATACAGCTCGATAGACACCTGACTGAGAAGGAGTTGCTATTTTTACGCCGGACTTATGCAAAATTTTGCTTACTAATGCTGCTCTCCGAACTGGTAGTTTCCCAGATTGAACTAATGAAACTGCACTAGAAGTAGATTGCTGTGATTGTTTCTTATGTGTGCTTCGATCCAAGCTTTCTGTGGATGACTGCATTGCATCAGCACCATCAGAGATACTTTGAGAATTCTCGTTATTACTTGAATCACTGGAACTTTCAAAACTGCTTTGTTGTTGTTGTGCCTCATTAATTTTGCAAACAATTTTCTGTTTTGATGGATGAATTGTACTTTGACTAGCAATTTTAGTTGTAGTATATCCCGTCTTACCTCCACTTTGAATTTGTATTTCGTAAAGTTTTTTGTCCTCAGCGCATAACCATTGACCAGTTTTATTGTGGCATCAAATAACTTATCAAACTGCTCCCGTATGTCACCCACAGGTTTTTTCAAATGAACATCATACTTTTTAATTAAAGTTTCAATTTTTCTGCTCACTGATCGCAAAGACAGTATCGGGAAATTTAAAAAAGCTCCATAATAGCTCTACTTCTTTCCTGAGTGCTGCAACTCTTTTCAATCTGGATTTTTCCATAGAGACCAAGCCCATGTAGCGACCAATTATCATCCACTCTTTTGGCATTCTAGAATGTGAATGCAATGGCTCGATCTCGATTCCAATGTTGTTTCTTTTCTTAAAAGTGTTTTGAAATTTTTTCAACATACTCGCCCATTTGTCCTTATTTTTAGCAACGCAAAGTGATGATTTTTCGTAAGACATTTTTAAGAATAAAATTAAGCAAAATTAAAATAATTATTCAAACTCAAGTATAATTGAAAAATCTAACATGGAGAACAGGAAATAGAATCTTAATGGTAAACAATAGGAGTAAAAGTGAACTTCAGTAAAAAGAACCAAACGGATTATTTTTAAACTAAAAATTGTTTTGGTGGGTGAACTTTTTCAACAAAATTGATGATTTTTTGTTGTATTTATTATTTTTATATAAAAGCTCATCAGAATCTGGCACGACACTTGTAAAATTACAAAATTTGTTTTTCAAGTCATATACCTAATGGGCATTGATTGTCTAATGCAGTGTTTCCCTAATTTTGGTACGCTTGCACCCTGGGAAACGTGAGGAGTGTTATGGAGGGTACGCGCCTCACCGGGCTGAGTACATCGAATAAACTGACACGGCTAAAGCGAAAATAATGAAATATGGGAAAACAATGAAATGAGGGACAAAAATGAAATGATGGGAAACATTAAATGTGGGGAAACAATAAAATGAGGGGAAACAATGAAATGATGGGAAACATTAAATGTGGGGAAACAATAAAATGAGGGGAAACAATGAAATGAGGGGAAACAATGAAATGAGGAGAAACAATGAAATGAGGAGAAACAATGAAATGAAGGGAAACAATGAAATGAGGAGAAACAATGAAATGAGGGGAAACAATGAAATGAGGGGAAACAATGAAATGAGGGGAAACAATGAAATGAGGGGAAACAGTGAAATGAGGGGAAACAATGAAATGAGGGGAAACAATGAAATGAGGGGAAACAATGAAATGAGGGGAAACAATGAAATGAGGGGAAACAGTGAAATGAGGGGAAACAATGAAATGTGGGAAAACAATGAAATGAGGGGAAATCAGGACCGTAACAAAAGTATGCAATTATTTTTTTACGAGGGTACACAATATTAAGAAAAAAAAAAGAAAGAGTACATATAAGTCGAAAGTTTGAGAAACACTCGTCTAATGAGACAATAGTTAAGTCATTGCCTATTTATACGCCCCCCCCCCTAGTTACGTCCTTGCAGGGATCCCCTTGAAGATGTTACGTTATCTATTTTTAACCTCAGCCCCAATTATGACAGTTTTATCATTTCTTTTCTTTCCTCCGTACCATAGCCAAAAGCAACAATTGCTATGAAGTTCGCCTTGGACTATCTAGACATGTAGCACACGTACCTGTGTTTCAACCTCAACACCTCAGAGTTACAGCTACATACAACCAATTTCGGAAAACATTACACATAAGCCATTTTAAAAAGCAAAATGCCTCTACCTTGCCCCAGGACAAATCATTTAGCCGCCCCGTAGTTCAATCTCTCCAAGGAAAATAAGATACTATGTCATTTGGCCTGGGCAATACAATTGCTCCCAGGCGGCCCCCTAGACTAAATAATTCAATGCATTGTTTACCTTTGTGCTCCACAGTCTGGCCGTCTTGTCCTCCCCTGCAGTGGCCAGCACTGACCCGTCCTCGCTGACGGCCATGGCATTGATACCTCTTTCATGTTCCTGGAGGCTCTGAAGGAGGTAGTTCTCCTCCACTTTCTTGGAATGAAGGCACCCCATGACCCTCACCTTTGTTGTCTCTTGCAATTAACCCAGAGACCAATTGTTATGTATCCGTTTGTCTCTTGCTATCAATCCAGAGAGCAATTATTATGTATCCGTTTGTCTCTTGCAATCAATAGAGACCAATTGTTATGTATCCGTTTGTCTCTTGCAATCAATCCAGAGACCAATTGTTATGTATTCGTTTGTCTCTTGCAATCAATCCAGAGACCAATTGTGATGCATCCGTTTGTCTCTTGCAATCAATCCAGAGACAAATTATTGTGTATCCGTTTGTCAAAGAGGTTTTTATCAGGAACTTTTTTACAATTAATCGGTATATAACGTGTTTATCCAAAATAAAACGTGTATCAAAATAGCAACTCCTCCTTAGAAATACTTAAACTCCATAATTTTCACATTCACAGAAATCTCTTGTCTTTCATTGTTTAACACTTAATATCGTTCTGTTTATATGTTTAATTAACTATAAAAATAACAATATTTAGTATTTTTATTTGTTTTCTTGTTGGTTGTTCCTTTTTCTATTTTTTAAATTAATCTTTTTTACATTTTTCAATTTTGATGTTTGAAATTTTAGTAAATAAAGAAAAGAACCTAATTTAGATATCTTAGCAATTTGAAAAATTCGTTGAATTTTTTCAAATGAAACCAACTTAGTTCGGTCGACACAATATGTAATCACTTTTTTTTGTGTAATAATATAGAACCACCTCACCTAGAAAATTAAAACAGAAACAACTTGATCACGTCACTGCATTTCACAACACAAAAAACGAAAAAAAGATCGACTTCCAACCACATCTGAGGTCTTCAGAACTACATTCCAGGTCGTATAGACCCCAAGTGAACTCAGTGTGGCTACATAATTCATTTGAACAGGTGAAGAGATTCCCGACTGGGCATTCAACAAAATGGTTGTCCGTTTGTGCGTGTGCATATGCTCATACGAGAGAAGTTGACTGTTATCTAACTACAGAGAGAAGTGAAAAAATATAAGGATGTTTAGGAGGTGGAAGAAGAGGAGGGTGGTGCTGATTTGGGGTCGATGAAGTGTTTAAGAGAGAGAGAGAGAGGGGGGGGGGAGGGAGGGAAGAATTTAAGAACAATAATCACGTCACATGACCGGAAGCCGACTGACTCTAAACGTGTGGCAGTTGCCAAGCAACACGCGTCAACAAAGAAATCCTCAATAAGAAGAGAAGCACCTACATATATTGGTGAATATTAGGGCAACATTTACAGCTGAGTGAGGAGGAAACCATACAACAGATTATGTAGATAAAGTTAACATTAATATATAATTACTTCTTTGTACTCAAAACAAAGCATTGGTGGCTTTAATAAGTTTGTATAATGGCTGGACCAAGAAATTGCTATGGCTGACAGAAACAATAAAATATAGCACTGGTCTGATGTACTCGGTGATAATAAATCGATACCTGGTATTCGAATCGATGACCAGCAGGAATCGATCAGCCGCGGCAATAAATAATTGAGCTGCTTGCCGAGACTGAACTAAATGGAAGATACTGAACCCCTTTCTCTCTCTCTCGCTCTCTCTCTCTCTCTCTCCCCACACACATCCCGTCCCCACCCCCTTGGGCTGTGAATTCCCGGCCCATCCCGTTTGATCTGTAAATAAATATCACATTACTTCATGTAGGAACACCTTTGGAAGAGATGCGACAAGAGAGCGGGGGAGGGGTGGATATTATAACAAAAGACTACCGAGCCGATAACAATAACATATTTCTAGAATAACGTTGTGGTGGAAATATAACAACGTAGTTGTAATAGCGCACCGAGGAACAAGATTGGGAGCACAGGCTTTGCATTGTATTTAGGGATGAAGGTATAATTTAGGAAAAGGCCCTTTGAGGGCCGAAAACAAAGGTATTTGGGGGGGGGGCATTAGGCGATATACGCTGTTAAGAGGGGGGGTGGAGGGGGTAAGCAGCCAAGTATGCTATATTGGGGCTCTGGTGGTGGGGAGGATGTCATTTCATACCTTAATGGGTGAAGTCCTAACCATTCACGGTGACCAAATTCAACGATAAAATTAATTACACGGCTTGTGTGATGAAGCGACTAATGAAAGAATTTAAAAAAAACACAAAAATAAATTATTTATAAAAATTTATTTTGTAAGTTTGTCTTAACTTGTCGTTTGTTATGGTTTAAATAAATCAAAAGACGATTTTTGCTTTAAGCCGTTCACTGAAATATTCTAACTGAATATTCTAACGACCTTTATATCCACGGTGGATGCATGATGCACATACTAAAGCGAGTTGTTTAAAAATGAGGTCCATGAAGTGAGAACAATAAGTCATGACTTAGAAAGTTTTGTTAAGTTATTCATTTGACCCCTTTCATTCACATTGGCTGAACCCTTAAAAAACATAAAACCTTGTCCAAATATAAACACATATAAACTAATGGACATTAAGATAATAAATAAAAACACTACTTATTGGAAATGATTTACTCAAATTAATAAAGAAATAAAAATTAAAAAAAAAAGTAAATATATTATTTTTTGTCCACCTGCTTGTCAAATTTAAGATCTAAAAAGAATCAGAAGCAGTGCTTTTTTTTTTTGTGCCGGTACACACCGGTACGGCGTACCGGCACCTTTTTGAATGTGGGGGAAAATATTACTTTTCTTTTATTTTAACGTTTATTATTAATTTATTATATTATTAATTTGTTAAAATTGAATTATTTTAAAATTGTGCGCAATAAGAACTAAACTAGACGCTGGGTTTTAGCTAAAATTTAGGCAATCCATCACTGAGTACCGGCACATATTTTTTTTTTTTTACAAAAAAAAAAAATCACTTTTCAGAAGTAATAAGCCAACTCATACATTAAATGTGTGTTAGTGTTTTAATTTAGTCCACAAAATGTATATCAAACAGAGAGTGCAACAATATTTATAAAGTCATTTTAAAATGACTTAAAAAAAAAACAAAAACATTAGTGTTATTTTCCTCTTTGATATTTTAACGACTAAATATTGATTAACATAGCAGAATAACACAAATATGTCGGCTTTTTAAAATCTAAATTTAAATTGAATGATGCACATTTCTGTCCTTTAGTCTACAGTTATAGCGTAGAGGACGCAACCACATATCCCGATCATACTCTGAGTTATCTTTCTTTCCTCTCTGCTTGTGAACTTAAATTTTGTAAAATGATAATCTTTCCTTCATGTATATTATCAATAATTTTTGTTTCTTTGTGGTGTAATGAGCAACAATTTCAGCGCTGTATAATTTAGGAACTCGGGAAAAAAAATATTGCATATCATTATAACAGATATTTTAAATCAAAATTCTTATGGAATATTTTAACAAAGATTTCCACATTAAAAAAAAATAGAAAACAAATTATTAACATATTTCTATTTATGATGGGTGAAGACTTTATGTTGTTTTGTTTCGTTTAATTACAAGACTGAATGAAAAATTTTTTAACGTTAAAACAATTACATTTCTATCTTGTGGACAAGGCACTGACATATATTATACAGTCAGGGTCAGCCTTACAAATTGTGGAGCCCCTCTTCTAATTTTGTTTTCAATAACGACTATTATTTTTAACTAGCCGTACCCTGCAAAAACCTTTGCATAGAGTTATATCCCTTAGGTTTGATCTGTAGGCTGGGTTATTTTTGGTTTCGGGCAGATCCGATTTTTTCATGAATGTATTTTAAACTGGGATACTGTTGTATTCATTCTTTACTTTTGATTTAATACACAACCCACAGCAGCGCTATTATTTATATAGATGCTAAATGTAAATCGTGGGGCCCCTGCTAGGCACGGGGCCCAATTTGAAGCCATCGGTAAAATCGGCCTAAGTCTGGCCCTGTATAGAGTGCTGTCTAACAAACACATTAAGTAGAGTTTTACAGTTAGGGATGTATTTAGCTAGGACCATTACAATGACATAAATCTATAGAAAACATCATATATAATATTATTCATTTCCAGTGTGCGTTAAATCGAAAGCGGAAAACAAGAATTCAAAATGGCGTCATCCCCTGTGTCTCGATTAAATTTTTCTTTTTGATATTATCTACAGTTTTCAATAGTTTCTGTGCTTTTAATTATGAAATGTAAAAGTCCCAAATATCAAAAATTAATAATTAGCAAATCATTCAAATCATTGTAGTTTTTATTACAACAGAGCATTTTAACATCGTCAGACGTAAACAATAGTAATAATCGAAAATCTCCGACGTCGGCGACGATAAGACTATTGACCGCGTTTTCGTATCTAATTTAGTAAATAAAGTCAATATAATATTTTAAAAAAAGAAATTCTGCAAATTTCTATATTCATTAAGTTCTCAGCTTTTATAATATTTATTTTTTAAAATAAATACGGCTTTGAATTATCTCTTAATTACAAAATAACAATATAGGCCTAAAAAACTAGGTCAAAAGGCAATGAAAACATAACCGAGCAATATTTTTCTAATACTACATTAAAATAGAATCTTAATCTGGTCGGCGCGGTGGCAGGATGGTTATGCAGCTTGGACAATGTTCACTTTTATGCAGACACTCCGGGTTCGATTTCTCCCAGTGACATTTATTTTTATTGTTTTTTGTTTCAGAATATATCCTTTTAGTTGTTTTAATGAAAAGTAACTAATTAGATCTCTTTGACAATTTTTAAAAATTGAAATAATTTATCTTTTAGGATGTTGTAAGAAAAAGAAACAACAACTAATTAGATTTTTAATTATTTCAAAACTTAAAAAAAAAATTAACACAGAGGCGTAACTAGGGTTGGGGCGGGTCCAAAATCGAAAGTCCCCCCCGGCTCCTGCTTTAGGGGAGCCCCCAAAATTATTTTTTACATTAAATATTAAGTACATAATCTCATGTCATGGTATCGAATGTCAAAATGCAGGGCCCCCAGATCCTTGGTTCGGCAATGGCTTTACAAGTCTATCTTCCTGCAAAGGCTTTGCGGGGTACAGCTAGTATTATATATAAAAGCGATTTGGGCTCTGCGTTAAATCGAAAGTAAAGAATTAATACAAAAGTATTCCAGTTAAAAATGCAATCCTGAAAAAGTCGGATCTGCAAGAAACCAAATAATAATTTAGCCTACCGATAGAAACTAAGGGGATATAACTCTATGCAAAGGTTTTTGCAGGGTACATCTAGTAACAGTATAATAAAGTAATTACATATACAAGTATCATTAGTTCCAAACTGTAATACAGCTAATAGATCCACTGAATCAAAAATTTTTTTTTTTTAATTTAAAATTGCTTCTAACAATTTCTTATGAAATAAGTTACAGAAATCTTAATAAAATAATCTTTTTACTCCTTAACAAATCATTTGGAAAATATATCACGGTCTTAGAAATAGATGAATATCTTTACACATAATATGTAGCATCAAGTTTTTAAAAAAATGCTATATTCAAAAACAGAGTATTATCAGAGAAAAATAAAAGATACAGCGGAAACTTTTCTATAGAAGAATGGTCAACTATGATAGACTGGTCAACTATAATAGACTGGTCAACTGCAATACACTGGCCAACTGTAATACACTGGCCAACTGTAATAGACTGGTCAACTGTAATAGACTGGTCAACTGTAATACACTGGCCAACTGTAATAGACTGGTCAACTGTAATACACTGGCCAACTGTAATAGACTGGCCAACTATAATAGACTGGTCAACTGTAATACACTGGCCAACTGTAATAGACTGTTCAACTGTAATAGACTGTTCAGCTGTAATAGACTGTTCAGCTATAATAGACAGGTCAACTGTAATAGAATGGTCAACTATGAAAAAAAATAAACTGTATGGCAATAATGAGTAAATAGTTTATACTACTTAGTGAAATGAAAGACATTTGAATCTGTACAACTTAATAAAACAAAAAAAAAATAATTTAAAAATCTTAATGACATAACATTAAATGTGTACAGTATACAAAAATTCACAGTTGATTTAAACATAAATGACATAAACATTAAATATGTTCAACTTTGTGAAATAAAACTAAAGCAAAAAATATATAAATATAAAACTTTAATAAAAACGATTTAAAAACTAAGAAGGGTTTAAATTAAGCATAACGGAACAAATATCATTGACAATCACAATATTGTTGTGCAGGAGGATGCATTTAAAAATGAAACAAATAATCATTGGTGTGCACTAATGAATATAACTTAAAAAAGGGATTAATGACACAATCAACAATTAAGTGTACACACTGAACAACAAAAAAAAAGTCTTAACACAATCATAGTCAATTTGTATAACCATTCACACAATACAATTAAATAGTAAGAAAGACATTTTTTTTCTAAGTGTGACATTGCATTGCCTGTTTAGACTTTCATTATTTATCAATAAATTTTATCTCCACTCTAACAGTCTATGTTGTTTCCTATGTCAAGTCTAAACAATAATCATCCAACACTGGACACGGCGCCAACATCACCGTGCATGCCAGGTGGTGGGATATTTCAATATCTCAAAGGGATCTCAATGGGTGAAGCAGCGGCATCCACCGGAGGATTTCTCATCAGACGACAGACGAATGCCCTTGTCCTGCTGTGGGGCCGGAGCAGCAGAGTGGGAATCCCTGGTCACAATTTTCTCAGCTGTCAACATGGAAGGAGGAAAAAAAAAATATTTGAAAAACAGTTTAATTTATATCCATGTACTAAATATTCGATAATAATAAATGTAATGCTATGCCTACATAATACATAACGTATCACAAATAAACAATAATAAGGCTTATTATCACTAAATATACATGTTCATGGGAGTCGCTAGGAATTTTTCTAGGGGGGGGCAAAAATTTTCTAGGGGAGGGGGGCAAATAACAACTTTATGACATTTGTTAAAATGTAAGGGGGGGGGGCAAATGCCCCTTGCCCCTCCCGCCCCCCCCCCCCCCCATGAATACGCCCATGTACATGTTAATTCTGTAATGTACACACAATATATCCCATTTAAAATTCATATTATATATTTTTTTTTTACTAAAACTTTTTTTGATACAACATAGACAGTAATGCTGTCAACAGGGGCCTACACAGTAATCCCATTGGTTGAAAGTTATAAATGAAAGGTTTAAATGGGTAAAAGTCTTTAGGTGGTTTGAGAGTTCATGTTTGGAAGGCAAATTTTGAGTTTAAATCACGTCACCTTTCTATGATATTTTTTTTAAAAGCCAAGAAATGAAAGGATATTGTTACTATCGCAACCCCCACCCCCTCATATCACAGCTACCCCCCCAACCTCATATTATGTTCCACTCATCCCCCCACCCTTCTAGATATGTGGTCAGCGGAGCGCGATCAAAGCCTCCAGGCGCTCAGTAGCTGGACTAAGTTGCGACTTCGCACCTTTGGCCACTGAGCAAAATCAGAGCCCTACCGGACTCAGAAAAAAACCCTGAGCCAGGCTTTGATGTCGGAAACGCCCCTCGCACCCCCCCCCCCTCCCGGGCGAGCAGTCGAACGAGACAGAAGTTTATGTCAGTGTTGAATGAGAATTTTGATAGAGATAGCTGTGCATTCACAAGTCGATTTAATAAAGTTCATTTTTTCTATACTTCACATTAATAAGTGTTGAATTATCAGTTTATATGACTGTGTGTGTGGAAATCCATCACCATGTATAGGGTATATAGAAGGAGCCCGTAACAGATACATATGAAATAATTCCAACATAGATTTTTCCCATGACAATTATCCTCTTGACAACCTCACTCTTAGTCCACTTTGTATTTCTTTATTTTTTATGATGAACTTTTGAGTACGGTCAATGAAATGGTACATGAAAATAATGTGAGATTATCGGCTGGGGATGAGATTAGAGACGGATCTGAGTGACACAGATTGTTTTATTATTGGTCAATGGTCAATGTCTCAGCTATTGCCTGGGATGAGATTAGAGACAGATCTGAGTGACACAGATTGTTTTATTAATTGTCAATGTCTCAGCTATAGCCTGGGGATGAGATTAGAGACAGATCTGAGTGACACAGATTGTTTTATTAATGGTCAATGCCTCAGCTATTGCCTGGGGATGTATGAATGATACTAGTAGGTTTTTTCTAAAATTGGATTCAGTTACTCATTTGTTTTGATTCAGTTGGACACTGTTTGATCTGGTCCCCAAGCCAAACAGTTTAATGGTTCGATTCTTAAGGAGGCCAGTTCTATAAGTAAATTGGGACGGTTGGGTTGGTCGTGTGGTAAAGCGCTCGACTATAGACCCAAGGATCTCTGGTTAGTTCTCCAATGGATTTTCAGATCATTATTAAAGTCCCCGCTATATAGCCCGTGGGTTCTTCCATGGCAAGAGAAAGGGAGAAAGAAAGGGGGGGAGAAGGGAGAGAGAGAGGGGGGAGGGAGTGAGAGAGAGGGTGAGATTGATGATACTTAGACACCCCATTTGTTACCTGATCATTCAGAACGTGTCTAAAGCTACACCAGTCAGTCGACATAATTTTATAAACAAAAACAAGGTTGTGATTGTTATACAATGCACTTTACAACTTTTTTCTTGGAACGATCAAAGCTTAATTAGGTTAAAGTATGCATTATTGATCTAGTAGAGGGTAGTGGAAAGTAATAAAGTAAACAGTTTAATGGCCTTGGAGTAAAGTGTTATGTGGTGCGATAGGAAGACAGTTGAGGAGAAAACTGAGCGGCATCGTCCAGCTGTTGTATCCTACACAAATATTTAATTCTTATTCCAGTAATTAAAATGTTTTAATTAAGATAATATATTAGTCAAGAGGAGAAAGCCCGGAGAAAGTGGAATGGGTTGAGGGAATGTGGACAAATGGGTTTTTTCTAGGAACAGAAGGATGACTTAAAATAGGAATAACATTGATCTGCATCTGTTTGGTTGTCGTGACATGCCAATTCATGTTATCGATAAACAAATAAATAAATAAAGCTAAATTCAAGATTAGCCTCTCCCCCCCCACCCGCCCTCAACACACTCCACTCACAGTCGGACGACATGATGGAAAGAATCGATTATACAAGAATTTGAATAACGTGTGGGCGTATCTGCAGATAACAACAGTCGCCCCGCATTGAGCCGTGACAACAAACACATGTACATCACTGATAAGACATACATATTGGTGCATTCAAAACCACGGATGAAATGTGTCTTGAAATGAGACACAACAAAACAGACAGTTATCTAATAAGCGCATCATCTAGTTTAAAATGAACATGTATTTTTCCCTCTCAATTTCCCTTCCTTTCTCTCTTCCCCTCTCCCCCCTCCCCCCATTACCATTCCTCTCTCTCAACTTCGCCCATTCACCTTTCCTAACTCTCTCTCTCTCTCTTTTTGTTTGTTAGATTGTATCAATATCAGGGAGGTTTTAATCTAAAATACTCCTCCGAAAAAAAAAATTAAAAATCCGTTTAATAATGCATTAATGGAGTTTGTAATTACATACCTATTGCTTGAAAAATATTTTTCACACCTTGGCCAGATTTAGCCGAGACTTCAGCGAAAATTAAACCTTTGTCTTTGGCCATTTGTACGCCATCCTGAAACCAAAAAAAACAACAGAGATTGCCGGTTGTACAGTCTGGGAATTTGATATTTCTACATTATCTTTATTTGATCTATATTGTAAATGTTAGAGTCTTTTTTTTTAATTAGCATACAAATATTGTACTATTTAAATTCAATGATTCATTAGCTTTAATTTATTTGTATCAATATCTGATTAAAACTTTGACATTTTAAGACTGGATTTATAGCTGAAATATACTTAATACAATCTACTGATAAACTGATATTTACTAACAAAAAATAGTAGCTTTTTAAATGTGAATTTATCTCTTGATTAAGATTTTAATAATGATAAACAGAAAAAAAAATATATTTAACTGTGTGATCTGTTTAAGCTTTTGAATAAATTGGGCTAAAACATGTGATACACGGATACAGTAATATAATAAAATACTTTCTATGGTTGAATCTTACTACAATTATAAATACATCAGAGGCAGCTATGACATTACCCATGGCTTAGAGTACGTGCCATGTGCAGGGACTGGGTAAGGGAGTGTCACTAGCTGGGATCTTCAACTTTGACCCTTGAGTAAGCTTTTAGTTGTTTCCTTAACAGCTAATTGAGTTAACAAATAGCCGAGTACCGGGCACCCTGTAAGCTCGGGCCCTGGTAGGGTGGGCCTTTCTGCCCTTCATGCCACCTGATTTAATGAAAGCAACAATTAATAAAAAAAATAAACAACTAACTGTTATGACTAGGTACTGCCTAGTTACTGCCTAGTTACTGACTAGGTACTGACTAGTTACTGACTAGTTACTGACTAGTTACTGACTAGTTACTGACTAGGTACTGACTAGTTACTGACTAGGTACTGACTAGTTACTGACTAGTTACTGACTAGGTACTGACTAGTTACTGACTAGGTACTGACTAGTTATTGACTAGTTACTGACTAGGTACTGACTAGTTACTGACTAGTTACTTACTAGTCACTGACTAGTTACTGACTAGGTACTGACTAGGTACTGACTAGTTACTGACTAGTTACTGACTAGTTACTGATTAGGTACTGACTAGGTACTGACTAGTTACTGACTAGTTACTGAGTAGTTACTGACTAGTTACTGACTAGTTACTGACTAGGTACTGACTAGTTACTGACTAGTTACTGACTAGTTACTGACTAGTTACTGACTAGGTACTGACTAGGTACTGTCTAGGTACTGACTAGTTATTGACTAGTTACTGACTAGGTAATGACTAGGTACTGACTAGGTACTGACTAGGTACTGTCGAATAAGGAAGTGAAACCTCTGTACTTTACCCCTCTCCCACCCACTACAAATAAACATTACATCCTGACAATATTGTATCATTATATAATTGAGTATGAAGAGTGATTCAAACTAAAAGTGCGTACCATTGTTGTCACATACTTGTAATTCTAAATGGGGTAACGGGTGGCCGTGCCGTGTCGTGTAGGGCGCCTAACTGTGTCGTGTAGGGCGCCTAACTGTCGACAACCACTGGAATTTACCCAGGTCCTTGTGAACATATTTAAAAGTTCCTCCAAGTCCACCAAGCTTAAGTTGGGGAAGTAAAGGCGGCTGGGCGTTGTGCTAACCACACAATGCCTTTATATGCAAGGGGCTACAAAAACAGATGAATTATACACTTCGTCTGCCCCGGTAACCCTTTTAGGGCCAATGGAACTATACTTTTTAAATTATGAATATAAATAAGAGTTTTTTTATGTTAGATTTTACACGTTCTAAATGTAACGATACCCCATCTTATAGTGGTACCAATGAAAGCTTTCAGGCCGCCATGTTTGATTACCTCGATGGATACTTCCCGGCATTCATTGGCCATGTCGATCTTGTTGCCGCACAGCATGATGATAGTCCCTGCTGGGGCCTGGGTCTTGAGCTCCTTCACCCAGTCCTTGGCTCGGATAAATGAGGACTGTTGAGACAGAGGTTCAACACATGATGTAATATGTTTAAACGTAAGACTCTTACAACAGTAAACAGACATTGAATTACATTGAAATATGATGATCACTGTTTCGATATTTGGTGAACATTTATGGATATTTCAGGTCATGGTTAAATTTCCCACTATATCTTTCTTGGTTCCTTAATGGCCATTGCACTATCGGTTTTGGTATGACTTCACACTCACTCACAGGAAAGTAGACTTGAGATAGGGAGAGAGAGAGAGAGAGAGAGGGGGGGAGAGAGAGAGAGAGAGGGAGAGAGAGAGAGAGAGAGAGGGAGAGAGAGAGAGGGAGAGAGAGAGAAAGAGAGAGAGAGAGAGAGAGAGAGGTAGAGAGAGAGAGGGAGAGAGAGAGAGAGGGAGATAAGGGGAGAGACAGAAAGAGAAAGTGACTGTTTAATGCTGGAGACAATGTTTAGAACAGTATAAAGAGAGTTCAAGCATATCCTAGTTAGCGAATATATTATATTTGATCACATAACTGCCGAACACATAATTTTAAATAACTATCCAATCTATAATGAGAATGTAGAAAGTGCAGAAAAAAAAACTGTTTCCTGTAACAAACAACTGGTTCAATATTGTAATGAAATAAACATCATGTTATCCGGGTTTCTATGAAACTTTTCAGTTATCAACATATTCATATTAACCGTAATGATGCCCATGGCGAACGCCATGTAAATGGCACCATGTAAAAGACACCAAGTAAATGAAACCATGTAAATGAAACCATGTAAAAGTTACCATGTAAAAGACACCATGTAAATGACACCATGTAAAAGACACCATGTAAATGATACCATGTAAATGACACCATGTGAATGACAACATGTAAATGACATCATGTTAATGACACCATGTGAATGGCACCATGTAAATGACACCATGTAAAAGACATCATGTAAAAGACACCATGCAAATGACACCATGTAAAAGACATCATGTAAAAGACACCATGCAAATGACACTATGTTAAAGACAACATGTAATCGACATCATGTAAATGACACCATGTAAATGACACCATGTAAAAGACACCATGCAAATGACACCATGTGAATGACATGATGCAAATGACACCATGCAAATAACACCATGCAAATGACTCCATGTGAATGACATGATGCAAACGACACCATGCAAATAACACCACGCAAATTACACCATGTGAATGACATGATGCAAATGACACCATGCAAATAACACCATGTAAATGACACCATGTAAATGTCTCCAAATGGACGTACACAAATGTTGAAGAATGTGGTTTAATTCAGTGTCACTCAGGGGCGGGACCGCAACCCGTTAGTTAAAGTCATTGTGCCCCAGCGGTTCCCAAACTACATTCCCCATCATTGCACATGGGGCACCATGCGCACTTCAGTGTTACCTTTGAACAGATGTCGTACACTACGATGGCACCTTGCGCCGTCCGGTAGTACATTGGGGCTAACGAGGCGAACCTCTCTTGGCCAGCTGTGTCCCACAGGTCCAGTTTCACCGTCTTCTCGCCCACCTTTAATATCTGGGTGAGGTACGCCGCTGTGAAAAAAAAAAGAAATAACCACGGTGGGAAAAAGAAACGTCAGACACTATTTCAAAATATTGTATCCTATGCTCAGTGCAAATACTGTCAAGACTTCAACGAATCTGGGGCAGCCATATTTAACTGCCTGTTTAACTAAGCCTGGTTCTATCATAAATATGTCATGAGCTTATTCACTTATTGCCATTTTTATCATTCGGTCAAACGTCACCTCCACCCCCAAAGGTGTTACGCAATAAGTGAATGCCCCCCCCCCCCCCAAGAACAGGATAAATAAAACAAGTATTACAGCGGTAACAGTACCAGCAGTAACAGTACCAGCAGTAACAGAAACAGCAGTAACAGTACCAGCAGTAACAGTACCAGCAGTAACAGTACCAGCAGTAAAATTACCAGAAGTAACAGCACCAGCAGTAAAAGTACCAGCAGTTACAGTACCAGCAGTAACAGTACCAGCAGTAACAGAAACAGCATTAACAGTATCAGCAGTAGAAGTACGAGCAGTAACAGTTTCATCAGTAAAACTACAACAGTAATAGTATCAGCAGTAACAGTGCCAGCAGTAACAGTACCAGCAGTAGCAGTACTAGCAGTGACAATACCAGCAGTAACAGTACCATCAGTAACAGTAT
This sequence comes from Bulinus truncatus, assembly GCA_021962125.1. Lineage (NCBI taxonomy): Eukaryota > Metazoa > Mollusca > Gastropoda > Planorbidae > Bulinus > Bulinus truncatus. The sequence continues at coordinate 1,061,705 of JAGDYQ010000151.1, forward strand.
CAGCAGTCATAGTACCAGCAGTAGGATGTACAGTTGTAAATATATAATGTCATACATTGGACACCCCACAACTAAAATATAATGTAATAACTTGAGCGGTTCTCAAAAAAGCAGTCAAGTAAGTAGGGTATCGAGGATGGCGAGGCAGAACAGGGCGCCGAGCTATGTAGACAGGAGCCGAGGTGACATTGTAAAATTCTATTCCACTATCAGATCTAGAGATGGCGCCTACAGTTAACACTAAACATGGCGACTTTAATAGCTAGCAATGGCTCTGAATAACAGAGACGCCTTTGAGTATTAAATGGGGTCAGAGCGCCTGAACCTTAAATTATTTCAAGGGATCCTCCTTAAATAAATAACAACACAGGGCGTATTTCCTCATATCATTGTGTTTTCTTTAACCCCCTTCCTCACCACTGAGGCGTGGGTCTATAGGACCTTATCTCAATGCAAGTTGTTTAACACTTAACTTTATATATTCATTTTTTCCCAACATCAAATAGAAGTTTAAGTATTTAATATTTACATTAGATTTAGCCAGCATTTTTTTTTTGGAAATCTATTGAACATTGGAGACGGGTGCTCGTGTGGTGTAGAGCGCAAGACTGTCGACCGGAAGGCCTTGGGTTTGAATTTCAGTGAGAACTTGGGATTTTTTCAGGTCCTAGTGAATGTCCCCAAGTCTACCCAGCTTTAAATGGGTACCTGACTTTTGGAGTTGTGGGAGTAAAGGCGGCTGGGCGTTGTGCTAACCACACAATCCGTTTATATGCCGAGGTTAATGAAACAGATGAATTCTACACTTCAACTGCTCCGATGAACACTTGGGGGCTTAAGGAAACTTCAATTTTTTTTTTTTGTATTTCACAACTAAAATCAAGAAAAATGCCTGTAAAAATAATTCCATTACTGAAGAAAAAAACACCCACTGATGGGCTGATGGTGACACTTGCCCGACTTCTAAGAATTGTCTCTATATTTTCAGTAATTTTTTAAAAGTACATTTGGGGTGAAGCTTCACCAGGACTCCCCGACTCTCCCCTCCCATTTCCCAGTTGACTGTTGCATTCGGAATCACCAACATACAGGATAAAAACCACATGATGATAAAATCTATGACAAACAAGATGACATTTTATGAAATCTATGACTTACAAGATGACAAATTAGGAAATCTATGACAAGATGGCAAATTAGGAAATCTATGATAATATGACATATTAGGAAATCTATGACAATATGATATATTAGGAAATCTATGACAGTATGACATATTAGGAAATCTATGACAATATGACATATTAGGAAATCTATGACAAACAAGATGATATATTAGGAAATCTACGACAGACAAGATGACAAATCAGGAAATCTATGACAAGATGACATATTAGGAAATCTATGACAAATAAAATGACATATTAGGAAATCTATAACATACCTCCGATGGTAGGTGCGTTGTGCTCGTGGAATTCATCTCTGAGAAATCTGAGTGAAATACTGGATTTTCCCACACCCTGGTCGCCTAGCAACACGACGCGATAGGCTGAACGAGATGGCGCAGGGTTACCGTCTGACATAGCTAACGGACAGAAGAGAGAACATATGATAATTGTTGGCTAAATTATTATAACATCACATCAAACCCTAAGATTAAAAAAAAAAACAATAAATAACATTTTTTTTTTATATTGGCAGATTTACTTAGTACAGACTCCGTTACGTTAGAAACAGATTACTAGTGTTCATTTCATTACATTTTCTCACTTTTTAAATGTATGGTCGACTTTTTTTTTCCAGTTCAATTTTGGTCTTCCATACTATTTATGATAATAGGATTTTTATTTAGTATTCGTGGAACGAAGCTTAAGTTTTAAAATTGAACTTCTTTATGAGAGATTTTAAAGCAGCCGGAATTGTTTTGTGAAAGTATGAGAAATTTAGAACACGATTTGTTTATTTGTGTCAGTGTCTATTATACTTCCTGGTTTCTTATAAACACAAACCAACTTTTCAATTCTAAGAACACCCTACATATGCCAGTGGTAAAGGACGAAGGGGTGGCTCGTCATACGCGGGTCTGATATTTCCCAGCAAACAGAGGCGTATGTTTCACAACTTTAATACTTTAAGGCAAGGAACGGGGTTGGGGGTGGGGGTGGCGGGGGTGCTAGTCTTGTGCTTGTTACGCCACTGAAATGGATATCTGTACCATATTTCTGAACAGTAAACACAGTCAGTGTAATTGTGTGGCGCCCTGCTTCCACTTGTTTCGCTAGAGCTGATACTGACTAGTAGAAGACACAGGCTCTCAGCATGGCGTACAGCAGGCTCACATTTGGCACCCAGCATGGCGTATAGCAGGCTCACATTTGGCACCCAGCATGGCGTATAGCAGGCTCACATTTGGCACCCAGCATGGCGTATAGCAGGCTCACATTTGGCACCCAGCATGGCGTACAGCAGGCTCACATTTGGCACCCAGCATGGCGTATATCAGGCTCACATTTTAATCTCTTGGCCCTAATTTATTCAGTTGGACTCTTAAATTTTACCGTCACAGAATGAGGTGACTGGTGGCTGTGTGGTTACAACTCTCGACTGTCGTAATGATCTCGGGTTCAATTCCCAGTGAGGACCAAGGACATTTTTCCACATGCCTCTCGTGGCCTTTATGGTGGGGATGAACGAAGGGCATACAGAAAACACACCATACGTGGTAGGGAAGGTGGAGTGAGTGCCTAAGCATATAGTTCCAGATTCTATATATGGCCCCAGGCAAAGTATTAAGTAGGTCAAAAACAATCTTTAAATATATGTATATATATATATATATATATATATATATATATATATATATATATATATATATATATATATAAATCAAACAGTTCACTTATGTTTCAATATATGTTCTATTTCCTATTTAACTGTTATATTCAATTTTAAGGGTCCAATTAGTTAAAGATTTAAATTTAATCCACCTAATAATCACAATGACGGACCATTTGTTCTCTAAATGTGTGTCGTGACACAATGACAGAACATTTGTTCTCTAAATGTGTGTCGTGACACAATGACAGACCATTTATTCTCTAAATGTGTGTCGTGACACAATGACAGACCATTTGTTCTCTAAATATGGGTCCGTGACACAATGTTGGGCCATTAATGAATTTCAAGTGGTTTGCATACAAATTAAATATTATAATTAAAAGATGTATAAGCAGTAGGTGCGCAATTCCAGCTCAGTTTCACTGTTTCACATGACCAAAATGTTGCACATTAAATCTATTTTTAAACCATTATTGTCACGTTTATTCCCTTTCGTTGAGCACACTGTACCACTTGAAGTGACCGCGAGTGTAAAAAAAAAAACAATGGGTTTGATTAGCATAGGTCAAAGTGCTGCATTAATTTTTTTACTAAAGTTTCTTTGTTTACTGATACTTTCTTTTACAGCAACACCATCTCCCTGTCAAAGTTTGTCTTGTACAGACCAGAGTCGTTAAACTAGTTATGCAAACTAGCCCCCTTCCGCTCCCCCCCCCCTAACCCCGAAAGGCAAAAGACGTCCCCCTTTCAAATAATAATTTATCTTAAATCTGAAACTAGAATGAACAGAAAGGTCGAACATCAATGCATGTTTAAATTACTCTGCCCTGGGGCTCCCATATTAAGCAAGAATTACTCTGCCCTGGAGCTCCCATATTAAGTAAGAATTACTCTGCCCCTGGGGCTCCCATATTAAGTAAGAATTACTCTGCCCCTGGGGGCTCCCATATTAAGTAAGAATTACCGTCCCAAAGGCTCCCATTATAAGAATTACTCTGCCCCTGGGGCTCCCATATTAAGTAAGAATTACTCTGCCCCTGGGGCTCCCATATTAAGTAAGAATTACTCTGCCCTGCGGCTCCCATATTAAGTAAGAATTACTCTGCCCTGGGGCTCCCATATTAAGTAAGAATTACTCTGCCCTGGGGCTCCCATATTAAGTAAGAACTACTCTGCCCTGGGGCTCCCATATTAAGTGAGAATTACTCTGCCCCTGGGGCTCCCATATTAAGTAAGAATTACTCTGCCCTGCGGCTCCCATATTAAGTAAGAATTACTCTGCCCTGGGGCTCCCATATTAAGTAAGAATTACTCTGCCCTGGGGCTCCCATATTAAGTAAGAATTACCCTGCCCTGGGGCTCCCATATTAAGTAAGAACTACTCTGCCCTGGGTCTCACATATTAAGTAAGGTCGAATCTGGAGACAAATGCACTATAGTTCATTTTTTTTTGTTTCGTAATGTTTTTGCATGAGGCTTGGCTTGTTCAACTTGTTCTTACGCTGTAGTTATCATCTATTTATCTATACATCTATCAATCTATCTTAATGTGTATCTATCTATCTGCCAGTATGTCTGTCGATCTAAATATCGATCCGTCTGTCTTTCTGTCTATCGTTCGGTCGATGTGTTTATCTTTCTATCTATCTAACTATCGGTTTATCTTTTTGTATCTCTTTCTATGTCTTATGTACTATCCACCAATCTACCCATCTATCTAATATTCTATCTACCCCTCTTTCTCTCTCCTTCTTCCATACAAAATATAGACATATGATGTTTTATAGATATATAGACACATGAAAAGACAGCAATACATGGATGCATCTATTTCCATCCTTTACTTTTAATGTCTTCTTCTTATGGAAGATAATTTAATTTTTTTTACAAATTTTTTAATTTTTAAAACTTGAATGAAATTTATGAAATAGTTACTCTTGAGTTTTTTCCCCCTAATTTCAATGAACACACCCAACAGCAGCAGGTCATAATGTTAACGATACTAAGCATTCTGATAAGCTACTAAACAAGATGGCTTACTTATCACCAGGTACAGTGAATGCCGACGGACTGGGCCAAAAGTTTTTTTAAGTAAATTCCTCAACCAAGCTTTAGTTTTGACTGTATTACAATCCTATTCCGAAACAAACAATAGTAATATTCAAATAATATCCATCCATTATGAATAATTCACTCGTAATCCAACACAAGTGTGTAACACAAACACAGAAAACGAAACGTTTGTAGACTTCATAGCACAACAAATAAAACGCTGTGTGTCAATTGTGTCTTCAACACGACCTCTTAGTCTTGTGTACAAGCCTACACTGGCAAACACACACACACACACACACACACACACATGCACGATAACGTGCTAGCCGATGATAACTAACCACCAGGCCTACACACACTAGTCCTTAGGTCACTGATAGTACCAGCCACTGGTATGTAACAGTATCTGTCGTGTTGTTAAGTGGACCTGGAAGTTGTCACTGTGTTATTATTTACGATGTTTATTATCTTCAGTGAAATAACTCTCTCTGATTTGATATATTTATTTATATGAATACGATATCCATTCAACCTAAGATGGAGTTTTAAACACTGTCACCCGCAGTTCTATATACACAATGAGCCACATGTTCTGACAGGACCCAAGGATACACACACACACACACACACACACACATTGTGATGTACTTTGACTGTCAACGTCCAGTGGCGTAGACACGGAGGGATTGGGTTCTTCCCAGTGATAATTTCTCTCTCGGGTCTCTCTATGTATGTATGTATGTATGTATGTATGTATGTATGTATGTATCTATCTATCTATCTATCTATCTATCTATCTATCTATCTATCTATCTATCTATCTATCTATCTATCTATCTATCTATCTATCTATCTATCTATCTATCTATCTATCTATCTATCGAATCTGATCTATCTATCTATCTATCTCTATCTATCTATCTATGTATGTATGTATGTATGTATGTATCTATCTATCTATCTATCGAATCTGATCTATCTATCTATCTATCTATCTATCTATCTATCTATATATATATATATATATATATTTACCTATCTATCTATCTATCTATCTTATCCGATCTTTCTATCTATCTATTTAAATATCTATCTAATCTGATCTATACATCTATCTGATCTATCTATATATCTATCTAATCTGATCTATCTGTCTATCTATCTTATATGATATCTAATCTGATCTATGTTTATATCTATCTAATTATCTATCTATCTATCTTATCCGATCTTTCTATCTATTTATTTAAAAATCTATCTATCTATCTATTTATTTAAATATCTATCTATCTATCTATCTATCTATCTATCTATTTACCTATCTCTCTATCTATCTATCTTATCTGATCTTTCTATCTATCTATTTAAATATATATCTAATCTGATCTATATATCTATCTGATCTATCTATCTATCTATATATCTATCTAATCTGATCTATCTTTATATCTATCTAATATGATATATTTAATCTGATCTATGTTTATATCTATCTAATCTATCTAATCTATCTATCTATCAAACCTATCTATCTATCTTTCAGTCCGTCGCACTATTCTATAATCTCCATTTCTCTATTTTTCTATTCAGCCACTTTCGACGTCTGGGGAACTCTACTACTTTACAATTGGTCACTGTGCAATCGTGAGCTTTTCATAGATGACTTCATAGTTAGGGCCAGATAAACAGCAAAAAAAAAACTGGACATGCCAAAATATACTGACCCAATCGGCAGCTGAGCGAAGTAAAAAAAAAGAGGAATGTGGGAGACCTATCCCCCGTAGTGTCTTCGATGTTCTCCTCCCACCACTCACTCTCTATTGAAAAAAACAAAAAACTTAAGCGACAATTGGTGACAATATGACGGAAAAAAACTTTAAGGTTCGCCAACACAGATCTACGTGCATTTCTAATGAAATATGAACTGTGGAATTTCCTATATTAATAAAAAAAAATTAGGGATTTCTGGTTGAAATACAAATGCATTTGACTAAGAGATATAAATGCTACAGCTTTGACTAACTGATATAAATGCTACAGCTTTGACTAACAGATATAATGCTACAGCTTTGACTAACTGATTTAAATGCTACAGCTTTGACTAATAGGTATGAGTGCACAAAGTGGACTCTCCTAAAAAAATTGCAACATACAAAGTGAACTCTCATACATTTACAATAACTAGGTTGACTATAACTAGGTTGATTACAACTAGGTTGACTATAATTAGGTTGTTCTCAAATGACATAAAGCTGATAACCAATGGAATAATTATTTTGTACTGTCTTAACTCCCTTATAATAGACACACACACACACACACATACACACGCAGACATGGCAGTAAGGTGGCAGACTGCTCTAGTCTTGCGGAGCGCAACAATTTTTTTACAGCTGTAACCCAAAGGTTGAGAGAGTTCACCGGTGACCCTCACACGTAAAGTTCATCAAATTCTTGGGTTGTTTTAAACCAGTGATTCCCAAAGTGGTCCCTACAGACCCCCAGGGGTCGCGGGTATCATTCAGGGGGTCCGTGGAGAAAAAAATTCTTTTGGAGGGGTCCCTGAAACACTTTAGGGGGTCTGCGAAAGGTTTAATGTAAAATAGTAAAGTTATGATCTGTTTTTATTCTTATGGAAGTTATAATAAAAAATAAATAAACTAGTGTGTGAAGTCCCTGTATGGATGAGATGAAATTTCTTAGATCCTATAAACCACTAACGGGACGGTTTTTATGGTGTCCTTCTTTCATCCCCACCATAGCCGATAGTGCCATGGCCATGGAGGCACCACGGGAAATACATATCGGGAACTTGAGCCAAGACCTTAGAAATGTGTTTGGTCCTTACATAGAGATCGAACCAGGTACCTTCAGTCGACAGCTTTACCGCACGACAATCTGTCCCATAAACAAACTAGTAGCGCACGCTAATTAAATAAATAACAAGCATAGCACAGAGCGAGACAGATGGCCGGAAACACATTTATACTTTATACGGGAATGAAATAACGTCACTGCATGCACTAACTTGTCTACAATATAAACGCAAACTATACAAGAGTTGTACATCGTACATAGAATTTACTTAGCCAATATGTTATGTTGATACAAAGTGTATAAACCAATTTTCTCAATCTTCGACAAAAAGGATAAGGAATTAACGTTATTTTTTTTCAAAGTCAAAGAAAAATATTTGAAAATACCGCCTGTGCAATAACTCATAGGGACAACATCTAAGCGAGATGATGATGGACTGATTACTGCTTCTTATAACATTTCTTTATTGATTGCAAGGTCTGGAAAGCTGCATACTATTAGTGATGAACTTATTTTACCAGTTGTAAGAGAGGTAATATGCACTAGGGAGCGACCGATATGCCTTTTTACCGATAGTCCGATACCGATATTTCCCCCCAGCATTTTTGCCGATACCGATACCGATATTTTGCTATTAATGAAAGGGTGTCTTGCAGATGATTGGAAGATTATAAAAACAAAAGATTTGAAAAGACAGACCGAAAGACCGAAGTCAGAAACACAAACCATGCCTGCATAATCTCAGAAATCTGCATGTTTATTGTTTAAAATTAAACTTATAACAAACAATTTGTTGTTTTTACTTTTTACTTGTTCACAAACAGAAAAGTAAGATAAAGTAGTAAATAATTCATGTCAAACTAAAAAAGTAAAAATGTATTAATTAGGGCTACTTATTAAACTGCGTTAATTTGCGATTAACGCGCTAAAAAAAAATTTGCGATTAAAATTTTTAACGCAACACTTAAATACATTAATTTGACGAAATGCGGAAAGTTCACCAAATCGATAAATACCAGAATTTCACTCAACCATTTGAAGTTTAAGTTCCGTCCACTTACGCACACACTCTCACCCCCACGTATGTCGACTGAAGCCCCACTTATAATATATAATGAAGATGTTTTGGTTATTTAGCCCTCCGACAAGTAAACCTCCTGCTCCCTTCTCTGTCAGTGTAAAAAGAGAAAACTTTCATTCACTAGTTAACATTGTTTACTGTAGTGTATCGGTGAAGGTACTATAGAGTATAATGAACCCGTTTATAATGATAATTCTCTAACCACGGCTATTGTATGGGATTGTGTGGGTTGGTACCTTTCCCAGCCTCCTTTTATTTACCCAACAATATCCCGGGAGAAGAAAATTTCCTGGGACCTATCCTGGGATTCAGCTATCCAGAGAGAATAACACAGGTTCTAACAAATGTAATGTAACACCAATAAAACTTCGTATGGACGTTCAGCAATCGACAGTTGTAAATATAGTATTAATTGAAGCCAACTTATCTTTCAACTGCTGCCTACGAAGTTGAAATCTATGTTTCGATTGTTTTGTCAATGTTTGTCAACAGCTAGGCATCATTTATTGCCTGGCAAGTCTATTAATTAATTAACGTTCTGAAACTAGCGATGTCAATATGATGGAAATGCATATTTTCGATTGTGCTTTGTATATAGCAATAAAAACATCAATAGATTTTTCTCTAAGAGTTAAACCGGCAAACACTCACGCCTGCCTCGTCCCTGATACAACTGTTGCTATAACCAAAATGAGACGAAAGAAAGAATTTTTAATGTTGACACACGAAAGAAAGAAAAGAACAGAAGATGAAAAATGAAAGCCGACCGATCAAAATCTTGCTTTGAATTGCCATGCGGTAACATCAAAGAGTGTCATTTTACAATACAATTTCTTTTCTGTTGTTCACTAAAACATTTAACAAATAGTTGATAGTAAGATAGCAAAGCAAAATCTTCTAAAGAAGATTAAAAGTAAATTTGTCCTTCAACTCGCCGACCCTGTTGGTAAATGACGTCATCTTTGTGCTGCTGTGTCTAAAAATAAACTGGGTTGGGCGGAGGGGGGGGGGGGAGGGTATAAAAAAACCGCGTTAATGACAAGGGAGCGATTACTTTCTTGCTATATTATTATTTTAGGAAGGAAAGGCACATTTGAGATATAAAACCCATAGTGCCAATATCGGTTCGACTATCGGTCGCTCCCTACAAATATCGGCCGATCCGATATTAACCGATATTGCCAATATCGGTCCGATACCGATAGCGATCCGATTATCGGTCGCTCCCTAATATGCACAGCTTTGCACAAACCAGCTTTCGACATTATAAAAAGAATTACATTGAGTAATAATACAGTACGAAGAAGGATTGACGAATTGGCTCAGTCCTTAGAAAATTATTTATGCTATTTCTTAAAAACTTATGAATTTTTATACAGCTTGACGAGTCTACTATACCAGGAAACGAAGCTTTACTTTTAGCTTATGTAAGATTTGAATAAGAAAACAATGTTTTTCAAGAATTGTTATTTGCTAAATGTTTGGAAACAAAAGGTAAAACGTCATTTACTGAATTAAAAAGATTGTTCAATGTAAAAGTTTACCCTTGACTAATACCACATCTTTTGCTACTGACAGTGCTCCGGCAATGATAGGGAAGATAAAGAGGCTGTCTGGCATACTTAAAACAAGCTGCACCAAATTTATTTTTAGTGCATTGTGTCATTTTATCGCAAAAAATCTTAGTGAATCACTAGATTATGTAATTAAATCAGTTAATAAAATCAACAGGAATGCCTTAATTGAGATATTATTCGCTCAACTTTGTTTGAAAAATGACGAAGACTATAAAAATTTACTAATTCACACAGACGTACGTTGGTTATCTAAAGGTGCTTGTTAAAATCGATTGCACGCGCTCTTCGATTCAGTGTTGCAATTCTTGGAAAGCAAAGGCAAATGATTTGCGACACAATTTAACATAGTCTATATGACTGATTCATTTGACACAATTTAACATAGCATACATCACTGATTCATTTGACAAAACTAAAAGCGTAAGGTCTGAGTTTGTGACCAAATTTTTTCAGTGAAAACAAAACTTTGAAAGAGGATAATGTTTTCAGTTTCGAAATATTTCGAAATTGCAAAATAAAGTTGAAGATCAGCTTGCTTACTGTCAACACTTAACGGTTCTTCATGCAGACCTGAACCAAAGATTAGAAGACATTCTTCACTTGGATATTCACGCTTGGACATAGGTGAATCCTTACTAATACAGGAGCAGCTTATTGACTTATTCATAAAAGAGGAATTTAAACCAATCTTTAAACACATTCACAGACATTGAGCTGGAAATAAATACACTCATAGCATCCACAAACATTGAGCTGGACATAAATACACTCATAGCATCCACAAACATTGAGCTGGACATAAATACACTCAATGCATTCACAAACATTGAGCTGGAGATAAATACACTCATAGCATCCACAAACATTGAGCTGGACATAAATACACTCATAGCATCCACAAACATTGAGCTGGACATAAATACACTCAAAGCATCCACAAACATTGAGCTGGACATAAATACACTCATATCATCCTAACGATTGAGCTGGACATAATGGTACACACTCATAGCATCCACAAACATTGAGCTGGACATAAATACACCTCAAAGCATCCACAAACATTGAGCTGTGACATAAATACACTCAAAGCATCCACAAACATTGAGCTGGACATAAATACACTCAAAGCATCCACAAACATTGAGTTGACATAAATACACTCAAAGCATCCACAAACATTGAGCTGGACATAAATACACTCAAAGCATCCACAAACATTGAGCTGGACATAAATACACTCATAGCATCCACAAACATTGAGCTGGACATAAATACACTCATAGCATCCACAAACATTGAGCTGGACATAAATACACTCATAGCATCCACAAACATTGAGCTGGTCATAAATACACTCATAGCATCCACAAACATTGAGCTGGACATAAATACACTCATAGCATCCACAAACATTGAGCTGGACATAAATACACTCATAGCATCCACAAACATTGAGCTGGACATAAATACACTCATAGCATCCACAAACATTGAGCTGGACATAAATACACTCATAGCATCCACAAACATTGAGCTGGACATAAATACACTCATAGCATCCACAAACATTGAGCTGGACATAAATACACTCATAGCATCCACAAACATTGAGCTGGACATAAATACACTCATAGCATCCACAAACATTGAGCTGGACATAAATACACACATAGCATCCACAAACATTGAGCTGGACATAAATACACTCATATCATCCACAAACATTGAGCTGGACATAAATACACTCATAGCATCCACAAACATTGAGCTGGACATAAATACACTCATAGCATCCACAAACATTGAGCTGGACATAAATACACACATAGCATCCACAAACATTGAGCTGGACATAAATACACTCATAGCATCCACAAACATTGAGCTGGACATAAATACACTCATAGCATCCACAAACATTGAGCTGGACATAAATACACTCATAGCATCCACAAACATTGAGCTGGACATAAATACACTCAAAGCATTCACAAACATTGAGCTGGACATAAATACACTCAAAGCATCCACAAACATTGAGCTGGACATAAATAAACTCAAAGCATCCACAAACATTGAGCTGGACATAAATACACTCAAAGCATCCACAAACATTGAGCTGGACATAAATACACTCATAGCATCCACAAACATTGAGCTGGACATTGAGTCACTTCTTACCCCTGCCAAAACTTTCCCGTATCCCCCTTGGGGAACGCGGGCCTATTCTAACTGCAGGTTTTTGAATCTCCCTCACCACCCCACCTTTGGCTGTACCCGAGACTGGGTGCTGCAGTTGCGCAACCAGGGGGGGGGGGAGGGGCAGGGGGGCTTGAGCCTCCCCCAGACCAAATCACCATACATATTTTACTATATAAACTGTTTTTTTTTCTATATGTGAGCCCCGCCCCCCAGCATTTTTTCTATATGTGAGCCCCCCCCCCCCAGCATTTTTTGCTGGTTGCGCCACTGGTGTGCGGGACTTTATTCCTCATACCCCCCCCCCCAAACCCCACCAATCACAAATTCACTTTAATAATTAGAAAATAATCCATTATTTATTTTTCGCTTATTTACCTGAACAAGATATAGGAATTAAAAGATTTTTTTTTCTACCCTTAACCGATTTGGTTGTTTCGGCGAGAAGGTGTTGACACAACATTACATCTACTGTGCATTCATTCTATTCGGCGAGAAGGTGTTGACACAACATTTACATCTACTGTGCATTCATTCTATTCGGCGAGAAGGTGTTGACACAACATTTACATCTACTGTGCATTCATTCTATTCGGCGAGAAGGTGTTGACACAACATTACATCTACTGTGCATTCATTCTATTCGGCGAGAAGGTGTTGACACAACATTTACATCTACTGTGCATTCATTCTATTCGGCGAGAAGGTGTTGACACAACATTTACATCTACTGTGCATTCATTCTATTCGGCGAGAAGGTGTTGACACAACATTACATCTACTGTGCATTCATTCTATTCGGCGAGAAGGTGTTGACACAACATTTACATCTACTGTGCATTCATTCTATTCGGCGAGAAGGTGTTGACACAACATTACATCTACTGTGCATTCATTCTATTCGGCGAGAAGGTGTTGACACAACATTTACATCTACTGTGCATTTATTCTTTTCGGCGAGAAGGTGTTGACACAACATTTACATCTACTGTGCATTCATTCTATTCCTTTTCCACTTCTGAAATGTATTCCCCCATGAGGAGGTCGTATGCATACATTTGTACGTTATACATATTCAGATCATTAATAAGATAACTATTTCTAAATGAATGTATACAGAACCGACGTTAAGTCACTGAAGGACCTAGTCAGAGATAGCCTACCTATAGATAGATATACGTAATTATTGTCAAATGTATTACAGTGCATCTCTTAAGAGTATATAAGAGTATCTATTTATCTATCTATCCATCTATCTATTTATCTATCTATCAATCATCTTTCCATCTATTTATCTATCTATCTATCTATCTTTATCTATCTATCAATCTATCTATCTATCTATCTATCTAATCTATCTATCTATCTATATATATATATATATATATATCCATCTATCTATCTATCTTTCCATCCATCCATCCATCTATCAATTACGACTTTTACTCTCTAGATAGACACTAAAGTACACGTGAGTGTATTAGTTGAATAATACAAGATTTATTCACAGTCTACAATTAGTACAAAGTACAGGATATTATAGTCCAGGCTAAACAAGACCCTAATCTGCGTACAACTATTCAAGTTTCATGAGTTAACTGTTATGAAGACGTGTCGATAACGAACTCACTGCAGCAACAGACCTGGGTTTCTCCAGCCACCAACTCTACATTGTTCTTTCACTCATCAGTGCACTGTGTCCACTCTTATACTCGTCTCTCTGTGTGTCCTCTCTAATACTCGTCTCTCTCTCTCTCTCTCTCTCTCTCTCTGTGTCCTCTTTAATACTTGTCTCTCTGTGTGTCTTCTCTGATACTCGTATCTCCGTGTGTCTTCTCTGCAAGTCACTGACCGGTCTGTTACTGAATATCACTGTGTGTTCCTATAAATAGCAACGGTTACATTTATAGGCAGTCCACCCAATCGGATGGCGTCATCAGTTTCCAAATTAAAAAAAAAACTGCATGTTGGGGTCACTGCTTGGGTGTGCAGGTGTCGAATGTCGCTATTTTATCAACCGCATGAATGAATGGCGACGGAAAACAAGCGAAATATCAATGTGTAGGCGTTATACTAACGTCGTAATTGATCATTCATCAGGCGGGGGAAGTAGTGAGACCGGGGGTGGGGGTGGTTTTGGGAGCAGAGTTATAACATTTCACATACATCTATTTAGGACGATGCATGAGTGTTGCCGGTCATAACTCCTAGGGAAAAAAAGTTATTAATGTTTTTATGCCATAGACAAAGCACAAACGAACATAGATTTATATATTTGTATAAATCATTAGACTAACAACATTGCGGTATTATATATATATATATATATATATATATATATATATATATATATATAGTTGCAAGTACCCGGCTTTGCCCGGGTTTAAAATAAGGTTTTCTTTTTACCTTTTGTTTTCTCCCTACCCCCTCTCTCTCCCACCCTCCCTCTCCCTCCCTTCCCCTTTATCTCTCTCCCGACCACCTCTCTCCCTCCCTTTCCCTCCCTCCCACCTTCTCTCCCCCTCCCCTTCCTCCCCTCAACCTTTTCTGCCCTCTCCTTCCCTCTCCCTCCCTGCCCCCTCTCTCTTATCTCTCCCCCCCTCTCTCCCTCCCCTTCCTCCCCCCCTTCCCTCTCCCTCCCTGCCCCCTCTCTCTTTATCTCTCCCCCCTCCCTCTCTCTGTACAATTAAACGTCAAATTACGCTTCTTAAATAACAGAAAACCTTATTTTAAACCCGGGCAAAGCCGGGGACTTGCAGCGTGAAAAAAAACAACAACAACAATATTTTATTTCTTTTTCCGTCCCTAACCCTTTCTTCTCCGTCCGTTCAATGACACACTCACTTGGTGCGCGAATACAGGGAATTCCCTGTGCATTGATACAATTTGAATACAATAACATTTGAAGCACCCGCGCGCAAGTTCATCATCTGGAAATTACGTCACAGTGATGGCGTTCTCACACCGTGAATACTTTAATATAGTTAAATAATTAATTACAATTAAACTGCCCATTGAGATTGTATTAATAATGTTAATAATGTCACAGAAACATTTTAATTAACGTATTTCGGTTTATTAAAGTGCACCTTTAATTTTAATCTTCTGAATACATAAAACGATAGGTAAATAGATACGACTATTGATTTCACCATGTTTACAATTGGAGTTTTCGGAAGTTACCCCTATTTTAAATATGTATCATCAGGAAATTAAAAATGTATCATCGGGAAATGACATGGCGTTCCTATTATCGATAAAATACTTAAATACTAAAAAAAATTAATAACAATTAAACTACCGATTGAGGTGAAACGAAACCTGTCCCATGACTTTCCCCATGTAATTATGTGTACGTTTACCAAATTTCACGTTATTTGGTTGTCTGGATCTTGAGTTATAAGGGAACAGACAGACAGACAGACAGCAAATGCGTCCTATAAGTATAATATATATATATATATATATATATATATATATATATATATATATATATATGGTGCATAATCAGTCAGACGTAGTCGACGTAAACATCGTGAAGCAGCAGCTACAGAGATTCATGCATCGTTTCATCCAAAATGCCCATTAACTGTGCACAGGGATGGAAAAATGTTGCCTGCATTAACATCAAAATAGTTAATTGATCGTCTTGCTGTTCTGGTATCCGGTGATGGAACAATGAAGTTGCTGGGAGTACCAAAATTGCCTAATGGAACGGGAGAGGCCGAGGCAACTGCCGTGTTTAATCTTATTCAGGAATGGAACATTGCTGATAACATCAAGTTCGCGTGTTTTGACACTACGGCCAGTAACACCGGCATAAATGCAGGTGCTGCATTCTTCTGGAGAAGAAACTTGGCAGAGATTACCGCCGGCTGTGATCGTAGCCACTTCGTTTTTTTTATTAAAAGGAAGGAAATCTTTTTCGTTAAAAAATAAAGAACTTTAAAGAAATGTACTCTTCTCTTTTTAAAGTTAGGGTCCGCAAATAAAAAAAAATTCGGTCTCTATTAAATAAAGTTCCCTTCTTAGACCTAACGGGCCATCGGGGCAGATGAAGTTTAGATTTCATCTGTTTCTATAACCTCAGCACAGGACGAGATTGTGTGGTTAGCAAAACGCCCTGCCGCCTTTACTTCCCCAACTTAAGTCAGGTACCCAATTAAAGCTGAGTGGACTTGTGGGACGACTTTGCACAAATTTCACCTGGAAAAATTCCTTGGGCCTCACCGAGGATCGAACCTAGGACTCTCAGTATCTACACCACTCGGCCATCCATCCCACTCCTATTAAATAAGCGTAAGCGATTTAGTCTATGTATCTATGTTTCAACCTTATTGTATTGAGAGTGCAATATAATATTTATTTCGTCAGTATTTTAATTTTTTTTTATTTATATAGATTTAATAGCTTTAAATGTTCGAAAACTGTTTTTCTTTTATTCTAAAAAAAAAAACTCTTAGTATATTGTATAGTAACGTTTAGCAAAATAATATGTAATGTTTTGTTTTTTAGAGCATTTTTGTCTGTCTGTCTGTCCGTCATCACCCTAGATCTCAACAACCATAAGTCCTAGACCCATGATGTATATATCATTTTGTAGGTCTTGGCCTGCCAAGAAATGACTTTTTTCCATTTCGCGATCTGACCTCTCAGGGCCGTAAAAGGGGCCTTAGTACCGTTTTTTACTATATAAGCTATATTAATAAAGGAGCGCTATATCTCAGCAACCATAAGTCCTAGACCCATGATGTATATATCATTTTGTAGGTCTTGGCCTGCCATGTGTACATCAAAAGTTCATTTCGCGATGGGACCTCTGAGGGCCGGGCTTCAGGGCTCCTAAGGGGCTTATATATTATATATACACCTTGTACGTTCAATCACCCGTTCATTTGGTGCGAAATACTGCAGCACGTAGTTTCACCAAGATTTATTAAGAAACTCATCAAATGAAATAGTAAGCTTGTGTTCTGAGTTTAATTGAAAGTACCAGAGCTATGCAACAATTGACGGAGTTTTCGGACGATTAAATGACTATAATTTAGAATGTATTTAATTATGAGTCCTATTTCAGTGACCACAAACCACTTGTAGTTAGATTGAAGAGACACTAATTTGTTTTCAAATATAAAGAAACGTCTTTATAATTTTTTTTTTTTACAAATATATGCATTACACAATTGAATTTATAAACATTTCCAAAATTTACAAATATTTACTGAAAGCTAACAAACGTACTGATACATAACACGAAAATGCGCTAACACGTCCTGTGTCCAGAATGGAACAGGCTTAATTGCTTGTTTTAAATAATTAAGTAAGTATATTCCAACCTTATTGTATTGCGGGTGCAAAGTAATAATTATTTCAACAGTATTTTTTAGAGTACATTTTAGATGATTCATTTTCCTTTTTTTTATAACTTTAAGTAGTCTATAATTATTGTTGTTAATTATTGTTCTAAAATATATGTGTTTTTTTATTTTTTTCTAATGATTTGCAAAAATAATAATAATTAAGCATATTTAACCCTATTGGTAAATTGAGAGTGAGCTGTTTTTCATTTTATCGTTATTTTCCTTTGTTTCTCACTTTAATTGATTGCTAATTATTTCTCTTTAATTTGTGTGTGGCTTTTTTTAAAAAAAATTTGTCCATTTTATGATTATTTAATTTAACCTTCGTCAGTTATTAAAATGATTCCTAACAAAAGGAGGACCGGTTATATTCGAAGAGTGGAATTTATGTAGGGAGTGACTGAAAATCAGAAGGCGGAGGCAGTACATAATTTTGTTTCCAGCTTTAAATGTTTGATAATTATTTTTCTAAAATTTGTGTGGGTGTGTTTTATTTTTGTTAAGACAATCCATTTTTATGTTTCGCTAATTCAAATTTCGCAGTTCTTCGAAAAATGTCTAGGTGAAGAAAATCTGTTATATTCGAAGAGCTGCAATGTAGTGAGTAACTGAAAATCTGAAGGACATGCAGCCAAACATAAGGGTTTACAGTGGGAAGCATACCTTATACAGTGTACCTGGCCAACATCCTAATTTATGCCAGTTTTTTTTTTTTAACATGTAAGTATATTTCAACCTAATTGTATTAAGAGTGCAAACTAATGTTTATTTCATCAGTATTTTAATAAAGAATTGTTAAAATTAAAAATTATTTTTTTTTATAAATTAAAAAAGAAATATTTTGGTAATGCTTTATCATTTATATATTTGTTTTTTAAATTTATGTTATTTTCAGTTGTTCATCAAAAAAAAATGCCTAGCAGAGGAAGATCTAACAAAGGTTGTTCTATTAGATAGGCGTGAGCTATGCTACAAGTATTCAAAGCTTATGTGAATCAGAATCAAATAATAGCAGAGGCAGCAGAGCAAGCACGCTGAAAATAAAATGACACATTTAAAATCGTCTAGCGTTAGTTATCAACGCAAACTAAAGTATCTCGACATTGCAAGGCTCTGACATTCATTAGATAAAATACAGGAACGTTTTGTGCCTCTGAAAAAAAAAAAAAATTACTGCCTCACAAGGGTAACCACCAGAGCCATTAAACAATTTGCTTGATGAATATACCAGGAAATTAAAGCATTTCCTGTCTAAAAAAAAAAAGAAAATATAACTCATGCTTCCGGAAAATGTCCAGGGATACCATCACACATGCTGCAGTAGACAATCTGTGCCAATCATCATGTTACAATTTATTAACCAACCAAAGTGCTGCTATGGCACATGTCTTCCAGCAAAAATATTGATGAGCAACGTCATAGAAGCATATATTTGTCAGTCCTTTCAGAAATGATAGCCTTATTTCTTGCATTATTATGATTCCAACCATTTCAATTTGAAAGATTGGAATTCCCTATTCGTTTGCCATTGCAATCATCTACAATAAAGCTCAGGCTAGACTTAAGAATTGTGTGGTATAGATCTAGACATTTTTCTTGTATGGACAATTATATGTTGCCTGGTCTAGATTCAGCAAACCAGACAATGTGTATATATTCACAAATGATGGTACAACCAAAAATAAAATAATGCACATCGAAAATCACTGCATTGATAAACATAACAAATTTAGAAATGAAGATCCACTCGATAGAACGCATTTTTGTTTGTTTATAGTTTTAAATGATTGATAATTATTTTTTCTAAAATGTGTCTTTTTTTTAATAAACAGAATTATAAACATTGGCTTTCTCAATACTTACTATTACATTACATAGGGAATAGCCACGGCAACGCGTGGTCGGTTACAGCTAGTATATATATATATATATATATATATACATATATATATATAACGCTACCATGATAAAAGAATAGTAAGTGTCTTCTCAAATCTACATTTTGATATATATTTATATTATTGTGTATGGTCTGTGTTGTAGATGCTCCACTGTTGACCTGAGAGTTCTGGGTTCGATCCTCTGTGAGAACCATGGAGTTTATTTCACCAGTCGATATTTGGTGCAAAGTCGTCCCACAAGTCCACCCAGCTTTAAATAGGTACCTGACTTAAGTTGAGGAAGTAAAGGTGGCTGGGCGTTGTGCTAACCGTACAATCCCTTTATATGCCCAGGTTACAGAATCAGTTGAATTCTACACTTCATCTGCCCCGATGGCTCCCCTTTAAGAGTTAAGGGAACATTTTTATACTGGAAAGTGGCCCTTCGGTAAAGAGGGTCAAATTGTTTGGCCTATTTTTCATGTTAATTAGATTTTAAACGTCTTTGATTAGAATTTCATAACCTAGAATGATCGATAGATATCTTTGAAAAGATTATCTGAAAAAAAATATATATTATTTTTTTTTTCAAATAAATAAATAATATTCCAAAACATTAGTTCGCTGTAATCTAATAATTCAATGCTGTTCTTCTACAGGACGAATTTTAATAGTTTAGTCGCGCGCGCGTGTATGTGTGTGTGTGTTTGTGTTTGTGTCTGTATAGACTGAGTGAAGTTACGTTGTCTGTGACGACATGCTCTATTATCTATTTGATGTCAATGTCAGCTCAACACGTGTCACATTGTGTCAGTGAAACTAGACATTACGCTACAATCATGATCATAGCAAAGATTTACAACCGTAAACAGTCAGTCAAAACAGAAATAAAAATGTGGACTGATGGTCAAAATTAAAAACAAATTAGACGTCACAAAAGACCAACTTTGACTTAAGTCGTCTGCTGCTGGAATATTTACACTTTTGCAATTTATTTACGAATAGTCGTCTGTTTTTCATGTTTAATTAGGTATATATGTAAACACATTATATATATATATATATATATATATATATATGTAAACAAATTGTATATATATATATTAGGGTGAGTCAAAAAATTTTTTTTTATTGAAACATTATTAAAAAGTTGTTACATCATGGTAGTACATGGAATATGTACAAATATTTGAAAACTACATAGTTTTACTACTCCCAAATTTTGTTCGAAATTTTAACTATATTTACTGTGAGTTTTTTGTGACTGAACATGTTAAATTTGTGACCTAGGTTATTCAAAAAAGAAATGATATGCATATACAATTTGTGTTTTATCTTTATAACCTTTTTATGAATAACTAATTAGTTCAGACAACTGGGATAAGCAATGCATCTATTTTTCTCTCAATATAACTGGTGTACTGTGTTTTCATTATCGGATCACGCATGGTTGTTTTATTTAATTTTTGATTAATTTTTCAATTATTTTATTAAGTTCTTCTATGAATATGAGTTCTTCTACAAGAAGTGCAATTGTACATTCTGTGTTTGGGTCAGCATCTAAATTGCCTAAAAGACAACTTCCAACCAGTGAAGATGTTTTCAAGGCTATTGGTGGATGCTTAAAATGGAACAATACAATCATAGCCTTCATTCACGAGCGCATGCATTAGCGCATGAAGTTAAACAATTATATGACCAGGCTAGTATCCCTACAAATGACATTACCAGTATAATTGTTCGAGTAAAAAGACTTATAGCCAAAGGTCATTGTTACGGGTCCTTATATTGAAGATACTTGCAGAAGGTGTAATAAATCAGACAACACAAATCACGAAGTTAACTCCAGTGAAGTAACATCAAATAATCATTTAATACTTGAACATGAACTGACATAAAGGTGGATCCAGGAGGAGTACAATAGCAAACTGTAAATATGCATCCATCTACATCGATGCCCAAAGCTAGACTCTACTAATACATGCATCCGCATCCTATGATGCACAGAGCTCGACTGCTTATAAACAAACCATGTGCTCCCAACTGTCGGTTAATATACGTCATTTGGTACACTAAAGCTCTCAATATTTACACTCAAGATGGCGGAATGACGCCATGGATACTGCGGTGGGCGGAGCCTACCGAATTGCGTCATCAAACTTAGACTATATTATTTCTCCACAGTCATGAACT
>JAGDYQ010000151.1:1084207-1111795 GCA_021962125.1 Bulinus truncatus
CTACTGGCCCCCATGAATGGTACTGACTCAGCTACCCGTGACAGTTATCACATGTACTACTGCACCCCCCCCCCATGAATGGTACAGACTCAGCTATTCGTGACAGTTATCATATGTACTACTGGCCGCCATGAATGGTACAGACTCAGCTATCCGTGACAGTTATTAAATGCAACGAAACCACATCATGCTGTGGAACTATTTCTTGTCATCTTTAGCACCATTGGCTATGCAATCACCTCCTCTTTCCCCTCTTCTTTACTCTTAGCCCCCTCTTCCTCATTCGCCATCTCTTTCTCCTCCACTTTCACCAGTCTATCTCCCTTTGCTTCAACAGTCCACTTGACCTCAATAACCCCTTCACAGGCTCAAATTCTACCTTAAGGTTCATGGACATGGAATTAATAGATAATTCAAGTCATGGCCGATATATCTCCTTGCCCATTGCACAGTGGCGCCGAGAGCAAACACGGGCCCCAGGGGCAGGACATCATTGCGGGCCACTTAATAAACAATAAGTCGTGGAAAAATTGACATGGCCGGCGCGGCCGGCCTCCCCTTACAGATGTGGGCCCCCCTGGCAATGACCCCCTGCCCCCCTCTCGGCGTGCCTGCCATTCTTTCCTCCAACGATGACCTTGCTTAAGGTTATAAAGATGGTGATATTAGACAAAACTTTAAAGCGATTTGAAAAAAAAAGTTCGTGAAAAAAAATAACAAAAATAGTTTAAAAAAAGTAAAATTTGACCGCAATATAACAAAAAAAGCCGCACTATACTAAAAAAGCCACGCTATAACAAAAAGCCACGCTATAACGAAAAGCCACACTATAACAAATAGCCACTCTATAACAAAAAGCCACAATATAACAAAAAGCCACAATATAACAAAAAGTCACAATATAACAAAAAGCCACACCATAAAAAGCCACCATATAACAAAAAGCCACATTTAACAAAAAACCCACACTATAACAAAAAGCCACAATATAACAAAAAGCCACATTTAACAAAAAACCACAATATAACAAAAAGCCACATTTAACAAAAAACCACGCTATAACAAAAAGCCACAATATAACAAAAGGCCACAATATAACTAAAAGCCACACTATAACAAAAAAACCACAATATAACAAAAGCCACACTATAACAAAAAGTCATATTTCATCCACCTTTGACCTAGGATTAAATTAAACCATAGAGTTTACGTTTCTGGTGTATATATGGTTTCTGGTACATCATAACCTCCTTCTGTGTGCGCGTGTATGCGCGTGTGTGTGTTATCATGTGGGGTAAAACGTACAGAGGGTCAAGGTAAACAACACACTGGCTACAGAGTACATGTAAAAACAAACATTAGCTCTGGTTGATACAAACAGGTTCCGGCATTTGATAAGTCTGTGCAAAAACAGATGTAAGTACTATAGCTTTTATTTAATTGTTTGTGTGGTTTAAAACCAGCAACGTAATCACCACAATTGTATTTTGTGGTACCACTAAAAATAAATTATACAGAAAGTGCATCTCTTTAAAACAAACAACAGCAAAGTACTCTAATAATGTTTTTAGAAAAATTCCTCCATCCGTGTTATTTTTTCTTTTTTAATAGTGTAGCACCTGCCTACTGATAAACACAAATATGGCGACTTTTGTACATGTCAATTAAAATAAGATTGAGCAAATTTCTGTATAATGTTATACTCTGAATGTGTGATACAATAAACATGTGTAAACATACACATAGAATTGCCGAATGGTATTATTACACGGCATCTATGTGTTTGTTTAAAACGTTTTGTATTATATATGTACATGCTATGTAACATATTCCTGTATTATTTTTTTTCATATTAAGGGCGGCATCTTCATAGCTGGCTATGCATCTATTTATAGTACGACAATAAGTTAATTATTGCATGTGTATTTATAGTAACGTCAAAAGGGTATTTATTATAAGGTGTTAGTTTTACATTGAGAAGTGTATTATTACACATATGTTGGCACCATGGTCAAAATAGATATTATTACACTTGTGTGTATTAAAATTACCTTATGACATATGAAATTGATTTACTGATAGCATGTTCATTATGTCAAATGTATTTAATCACGCAGTGTTACAAATGTATTTGAGGTACGGTTAATATGTATTCTCTATTGCACATGTATTTCTGATTCGATTGACATATACATCAAAACAAGTGTATTAGTGGCGTATTCATCACGCATTTTAAGCAATATTACATGTAAAATATACCATTTGGCGCCCCTTTATGAGTAGCGCCCGGGGCATGATGCCCCCCTTGTCCACCCCTCAGTACGCCACTGACGTTACGGTCAACAAATATGAAATTACGAAGATATTTGAGATACTGTAAACATGTGTATTATAACGCATGTATCTCTGGTAAACAGCCCCGTAGCGTGAAAAATCTACAGCAGGGGCCAGGCATTCTACAGCAGGGGCCAGGCATTCTACAGCAGGGGCCAGACAATAACAGGGGGCCGGTTATACATTTTACTAAGTAAAACAAATAAGCAAAGGGGGCCAGATAAAACGCATGGGGGCCCGGCCCCCTGGCCCCCGCACTCTACGGGCCTGCTGGTAATGTCAAAATGATTATTATTAAACATGGATTTGTGATACGGTCATTTTGTAAATTATCAGACAAGTGTTTGTGGAATGGATAAAGTAACATTACTCCTGCCGTTTTTTTTAAGTAAATTTAAAAATGTGCAGTTCAAGTACACAAATTTTTAAAAAACATAAAAAAAAACCCATTTAAAAGTTAACCTGATAAACGGCATACCAAGTCCTCTACAAGTTAAAACAAGGCACGGTATTGTTAGAATACGTTGTTGACAGGATATATAAACATAGCCGTTAACGCTAATTTATAAGCAGAAAGAAATAAATCTTAATTCGTTCCTTCTGTGCCACAGAATGTGATGGATGATACCATGAGAATGCGACACATTAAGTTTTAAAAATTACTGAAAGTAATTTTGTTTTTCAACCATCTCCTGTTACAGTAACATTTGTTATTTTATTCCCCCTCCCTCCCTCCCCGCCTCTCCCCCCCCCCCCCGCACAAGAAAGCTTTTATTTTCTAAGAAACGATATAAATAGCTATCACATGTTCAGGGAATTTCCCCTAAATGATCTTGAAAGTAAACCACAAGTTCCTTTAACGTTTTTCCCATTTATAACTGGAAATATCAAGAAACTTTAAAAACATAGATGATTAGATGGATATATCAAGATATATGCCATATATTTCTTCTAGTTAATCTGCTCATTAAATAATAATCTAATTAACCCTGAATTTGACATCAAAAAATTTATTGAGTTTAGATTATTTCTAATGTTCGTTGAAAATCATCAACATTAAAATCGTATGACACAGTACATTACTGCAATATTATATGGATTTGTTCTCACTCTTACTGGGCAAAGGTTCCTTTCGTTGTTTGGAGGAGGAAGGGGGGGGGGGAGGAAGAGGCTACGAAGCTCGCTCTAGACGGCTCTTATCTCACACCAGCCATTGTTAGCAATTGTATTTATTTAGCACTTTTTGGCGTGTATCAGGGGCTGGTACTTTCAGAGTACTCACCGAGCACTTCAAGTTGCGCCATGTTGTGTTCCTTTAGTCCATAATGTTGAAGATGCGCTTCTTTTTGCTTCCAGTACAGCAACACTTCTATGTTCTAATGGTACGAGAGAATGGGTGATTCAGACATGGTTCGCGTGATGGTCATCTGTTCAATGCTGGCGTCCTCTGCAGCCACTTTCGAGGCCGGACGGTCAGCTCTCTTGATGGTTGACCTTCAAGACTGTTTCTTGTCCAACGGAAGTCTTGCCGTGGATGGAGCTGAAGAAATCATTCCATTAATCAACAAGTTAGTCTCAGAGTAAAATATTCTATTTGTAAATTTATTCAATTAGTCATTGTTTCGTAATGTATTTTGCTATAGTTATTTGTTGTCGCGTTTTTGGTAACACCTGCCTATTGGCACATCGATTGAATGTAAAGTTCCAGTAAGAATGAGATGAAATCTATTAGATCCTATAAACCAATATTGGTTAATCCACACCATGGCCGATAGTACAAATGGCACCTTTGGAGGCACCCCGGGAGATATATCGAGGACTTAGGCCAAGTCCTAAAATATCCAGTCGAGCGCTTTACCACGCGACCATCCATCTGCTGTTACATATGTTATTTATACTTCATTATATATTTGTTATATATATATATATATATATATATATATATATATATATATATATGTATATATATATCTGTCTAGGTTGTTACTAAAGATTAATGAGAACTGAGCAGCCGCTCAGCCAAAGAGCGCCCCTCCTCCTTTCAGTATGTATTTGTAATAAATGTGATGCTAAAAAAAAGGGCCACGAGTGGTATTTTCGCCTAGGGCCCTCAAATATCACTGGGCTCCCTATGAGGTGTGAATCTTTCGTCTAACCGCATCTCTATTTTCATTTCTTTCAACTCCTATAAGAAGCATATATTGTCTGAAATGTATCAAACCCGAGGAGAATTTTACTTTTGGCATTATATTGGATTGAGATCCTGGATAACCTTGTCTATTTTTACTTCACTCATTACAGCTCTCCATAATTGGGAACTTTAATCTGCTCAGCTTATGCCCAATCAATTCCTTTCAAGTGCCATCTCTTGCAAATATATCATTACACATCCTGTATCAATTAATTTTGTATCGATTTGTTTATTATGTGATGTTTTATTAAAAACTTTGAAAACTTATCTGTTGTCAGAATACGCTCAAAATACGGGTACCTGTTTAAGTTGACGGTGCTGACCAAAGACTACCACTGCCCAGTGCATGTGTCCTTCGCCTCTTCCCATCCAGGCTACAATGTTTATGACAAATTGATGTTAAATTATACGTCGAAAGGTACGATTCATTTATTCATTTTTGTTACTGTCAAAGATGTCTAAGTTTAGATGTTAATAATTGGCTGTGTAGATTAAACTAAGAATTATTTATCTAATGGGTCCAAATCTTATTGTGCTAAAGACATACGGGAACAGGGTCAGTGCCATCAAACCCTGGGTTGCTATGACAATCTCTAAGATGGAGTGTTGGTCTGCGGGGGAGGCACTCAACTGTCGATCTGAAACTCCTGGGTTCAATGCTCGATGAGACACTCGAGATTTTCTAACGTCCAGCTGTGAATTTCCGAGTCCGCTCGACTTAAAATAGGTACTTTACATTAGTTGAGAAAGAGTAGGTGCCTTTGTAACAACTTAAGAATGTCTCCCGTGGCGCATCCATGACTATTGCGCCCTCGACTATGTTGCAATGGAAGAAGGGCACTACAATAACCTCCCCATTTATGGTCTACGCAATTTAAAAGATACAAGTTTCATATTTACTGGGACTTAACGAAAAGAAGAGATGGGAAGACAACATCAAAGAATGGACCGGCCAGTCGTTCGTCGACTCCCAAAAAGCAGCTCAGGACCGGAAAATAATGGCGAGAACTGGTTTTCAGTCAACATCGGTGCCCCAACGACCCACCCACGGGTTAAGGGATAAAGAAGAAGAAAGAAGAACGAAAAGCAAAAAAAATGAAAACACGGTCATTTTCAGCCCACTCTTATTTAACTAATATTTTGTCTAATTAAGGAAACATCAAAGTGCCTTTAAGTTCTGACCCCCTGCCTCTCCTTACCCATCTATGTGCTTAAATTGTACATGAGGCTGTTCTAACTTACTCTTACACACATAACTGAGAGATAAATTTGAAGGTAAACATTTATTTCTCGGAAAACATCAAAGCACTAGTTTTGTTCTCTGCAGCATCACAAAAATGGTCTGCAATAAAATGAGGCAGAAAATATACATGTGCTGCAATCATCGTGTGGCAATGGACTCACGGTGCTTTAGTGTTACGTTGTTTCGGACTGCAATCTGTCCTTCACTATCAAGGGTCAAGAGTTCAAGAAAGACCTTCGGGCGGACTATTGACAGCCCGCCCCTTTTCTCGTGGCAGACGATACTCAGGTGTAGATAACACATTTCCCCCCGTTTCTTTAACAGCCAGTGGACATAACTCAGTCTAAATAACTCTCGAGCTAAGTTTAGTTATGCCCCTTAGTTTAAAGTTTTGACTGAAGGTAAAGGAATAAAAAAATGTTTTTGTTCTTTTTAGTTTTTCCTAGGCAAAAAGAACAAAAAAATAAACTCATTAAAAAAAAAAACTAAACGTAGGTTTGAAGAGATTGGATAATGTAACTAAAGTTTACCACTTAAAGCAGGCGTTGTCATACATGAAGTCGACAATAGCCCCATTCAGTATGAACACAAAAAAAATAACTTCAAAGACCATCACCTTTGCCATTTTATCAAGATTTAGTTAACTAAAGTAATTATAAAAAAATACATTTAAAATATTGGCTCGTCATGAAAAAGTATAAAACTCAATAAAGAAACACGTAAAACTCAAAGAAGAAACACATAAAACTCAAAGAAGAAACACGTAAAACTGAATAAAGAAACACGTTAAACTGAATAAAGAAACACGTAAAACTGAATAAAGAAACACATAAAAAATGAAAAAAGAAACATGTAAAACTCAATAAAGAAACACGTAAAACTGAAAAAAGAAACATGTAAAACTCAATAAAGAAACACGTAAAACTGAATAAAGAAACACGTAAAACTGAATAAAGAAACACGTAAAACTGAAAAAAGAAACATGTAAAACTCAATAAAGAAACACGTAAAACTCTAAAAATAGCCACATGAAACAATAAAGATCAGCACAAATTTTTTTTTAAATTAATTTAAAAATCTTAAATTGTCATCCTTTATACTCAAAATGCACTTTCTATCAATTATTAATAGTTATCACTTGTTTATCTGTTTGTTATACTTCTTTAAACTTGGATTTACGGAATCAAAAATTCTGTTCTGAATAAAATACAAATGCAGTGGCGTAACTATGTAACTAGAAGGTGGCTCTCCCCATGCTGAACTGCTACCCCAACCTAGATTTTTCGGCATGTGCCCCTGTGACTCGAAAGAAATCGATAACACGAGTTCAGGTATTGATGCCCATTTCTCCAGGTGTGCTGTGTAACAAAGAATCAGGGCCAAACTGGAAGGTTCCGGAGTCCGTCACGTGCCCTCAGGGCTCACAGACGAAACAGCTCGAGCAAATTTTATGGCCGGATCACTGCGTCATCAACGTCACGAGCGGCCCGACATCTTCGGAAATTCCCCATTCACTGAACACGAAAAGTGATGACGTCATTATACTGAAAGGAATGAATTGTCAGGTATATAGTATATGCATATGTGTCTTTAAGACTTTAACATAATACATTCCTTTTTTTTTTTTTGGCAGTTTTTATAAATGACAAATTATAAGTAGATCGTCGTGTAAAAATAGATGGGGGTAAAAGTGGTCGAGTATGTAGAGCGCTCGATTGTTGACATGAGGTTCGATCAGGATTCGATCCTTTGTAAAATTATCAAAGGAATTTTTCCTCGTCCTAAGAAAGTTGGGTTTTTAAGGTCCCCCCTTAGTCCAAGCAGATCCGCTCAGAAACAAGCGGGCACCTGATCTTTGTTAGGGTAATAAAATCGGCTGGGCATTGTGCTAGCAACAGAATTCTTTAATATCATGTCCGTGGCTACAGAAAAAGATGAGTTCCTATACACTATAAAAAAAGGAAATAATTTAATATATTTCGGACGGCCCAGTATCATTTGATCCTCGACCCCGGGGGTTGGGGACCACTGATCTAAGTCGCTGAATCGATATCTCGAATTTCTTCATCAGACTTCCAAACCTCACCGGGACGCCTGACTCGGATACTATCTCTTCAATACTATATTTTCTTATTTTCTACAGTAGTCTACTTCTTCACCACTATGTCAACACAAACGGTCGTTATTAGATATTTGTGAGCCCAAGGCAGAGAATTCCTGAGATCTAAAATATGACACAATAACATGGGGCCCTCAGAGAAAATGTAATATGGATTCATACTTGAATTGACCCTTTATAATCGTACGATCCTGGGCTGTTGTCTAGTTTACCCAATCCAATAATAATGGCTTTATTCGAAGTAGGCTAAGTGTGTGAAGTCCCTATAAGGATGAGTTGGAATGTCTTAGACCCTATAAACCACTAATGGGACGGTTTTTATGGTGCCATTCGTTCACCTCTGAAATAGCTGATAGTGCAATGGCCACGGAGGCACCACGGGATACATAGCGGGGACTTTAGCCATGACCTGAAATATCCTTTGATCCTCACCGAAGATCGAACCAATGAAACTCAGGTAAACAATCGAGCGCTTTACCACACGACCATCCGTTGGCTAAGAAGAAGAACAGGCAAGCTTCTCTACGGCTATAAACATATAAATCATCAACCAAATCCAGTGTACGACTGTGTTTGTTTGTTTGCAAGTTGTTGATATATAAAATAAAACAATAATGTAGTCGCTAATGAATCTGTCATTCAGTATACCAACAACAGAAATTCACAACAAATAAAAAAAAAACTGTCAATATTAAATGGTGAATTATGTCGTTGTTGACCCCCTCCCCCCCCCCCCCGCCCCTTCCACCCCCTTCTTACAGATTGACTCGTACTCTGCATTCTACGACAACGGCGAATTCTCTGCCACACAGTTAGACACTGTCCTGAGGGACCATGGCATCGACACACTCTTCATCGCCGGACTGACCATAGACTACTGCGTGTACCACACGGCACAAGACGCGATCAAATTGGGTGAGTCATACATACACTTACAGTCTGGGTTTCTGTTGTTGTTTGTTTTTTTCAATTATCTGGGTTCTTTGTTTTGTTTTGTATTTTCTGACGCGGCTATTTGATGTATTGATTGCCGTTAAGACAAACTTGGTTTATAACAACGGACCAATGTTTATTGGGCTTTATATTTGATTATTTATCTTGATCCCATCGATAATTGTTTTGTTTTTTTTAAGTTGATTGGCATTAATTTTATTGTTAACCAATCATTTCAAGCGTTAGGCTGTACGAGCCGATCTACCAACGTAAACAGAAGCACTAAGCCCACCAATGCATAAAGAGATTACAACTGAATTCAACGCAGCTATGTTTATTTGGTGTGTTAGTGTTTATTTGTTCGTGAATTCCCGCTGCTGTGTTGTTGATCATTTAGATTAAGCCACCTGCCCTCGCTACAAAAGTCGAGCTGTTCGCGTCAAACAACAAAACTGTCAGGTACAATAAAATCATTTGATCTATCACTACTGGTGGGGGGAAGGGGTGGGGAATGGTCCTGCGGTAAAGTGCTCGACTGTCAACTTGAGGTTCCTTGAAAGAAGGGTACCGTGAAACAAATGTCACATTAAGTGGGTTATAGTATCTAAGAGATTTCATCTCATCTTTACATGGGCGTCACACTAATCACTACAGGACGAGAATTAGAGATGTAACGTCCGCTGTCCGCTGTCCGCTCATATCTGGATCAAACCTGGGACCTTTAGGTCGATAGACGTTTTACACAGCACGGTAATCTATAATTCTCTGATTTGCTTTTGGTTTATACGTTCTAGTTAATTCTAATTTTACTTTTTTTTTCTTGCATATTATGTGGAATAATTCAGGTTATAAGGTCTTCGTTATATTGGATGCTACCAGGGCCGTATCTCCGAATTCTGGGGAGGAAGCTAAGGCAAATTTAGAGAAAAAAGGTAAACATCTGACACAACAATATTGTAAAGGACGCACCTATGTAAAACGGTGTAAATAATAGTAGATTCATTAAGTGCTAGCTGTACCTGCAAAACCTTTGCATTGAGTTATATCTGCTTAGGATTGATCAGTAGGCTAGGTTATTTTTGGTTTCGGGTATATCCGATTTGTTTATGATTTTTAATATTATTGTTTAAGATAGGCAATATTAATTTACTTCTATTTTGAGTTTGATGTATTTCATAATGTATAGAAATATCGTTTAAATTTTGTCAGCATTCAATTTCAGGTGTTCAAATTATTTCTAGTGATGAGCTGAAGCTTGTCAAACAGGTGAGAATAACTTCACATTTTTGATTGGGAAGATGGTCAGACAGAATGATTGAGTGGTTGATAAATTGATTAAAATAATATGTTCGACTAGAATAATGACTGGTTATGCATTGATTGATTTGCTTATCGTGACTGACTATTTGATGGATGGATTTCTTAAATAACTGTATGCAGTGGCGTAGCGAGTGGTGATCTAGGGGGTATCATGCCCCGGGCGCTACTCACAGATATGGTATATTTTACATATAGTATTATATGGTTTTCGAATGGGGGTGGGGGCGCTAGAAATGTATTGTGCCTCGGGCGCGAGTTAAACTCGCTATGCCACTGACTGTATGATTGACTGACGTATACATGGATGAATTGATTTGTTGATAGATTTTTACAGACTGACATATTGACTTAGTGACTGACAGACAGATAGTTAGAAAAATAGATAGATAGATAGATAAATAGAGAGATAGATAGATAGATAGATAGAGACAGACAGGTAGACAGACATATATACAGACAGATAGACCGATAGATAGACAGAAATACAGACAGACAGATAGATCGATCGATAGATAGATAGACAGACATACAGACAGACAGATAGATAGACAGGCAGGCAGACAGACAGACAGACAGACAGACAGACAGATAGATAGATAGATAGATAGATATATAGATAGATAGATAGATAGATAGATAGATAGATAGATAGATAGATAGATAGATAGATAGATAGATAGATAGATAGATAGATGGATAAATAGAATAAACAAAATAGTTTACACAACATATTTTTATGTGTATTTCAGACTAATTTAGCCTCATATCTCCAATGGTCACTCAGTGGTCTACTCCTGTCATTCCTGACTCTGATGGTCAGCATGCAATGACCAGAGGTCTGCCATGTACCAAAGAAGTTGTCCACTCACAAGTGCTATTACACTGTTGGCTGTTTCTTAATGCAAATTTAACGCTATGCCTGTAATCATTATAACATCATCTGTTATCAGTGTACCATCGAAATAGCGGTTATCGAAATCAGTCAAGACTGGTTACGAAATAATCATTTTATTATATATATATATATATATACACATTAATTTGGGAAAGGTATGGGAGCCTCTGGTAACTTCTGCAGTTAGTATTTATTTCAATGGTGTCCAAGTGTTTCATTTCTAAGAAATCAGAGACATCCTCAGGTGTATGCGAACTAACTAAGCTGCTGTATGGGGCATCCCTGCCCAAGGGCCAACCCTTTCAGGTTTGAATGCATAGTAAATTCGATTGTAAGAGGAATCGGCAGATGCTTTTATTTAACAGCCCCGCCCACCACCACCCCCACAATAGGTAATTCTGCCAAGGGTACCCTATAAGAATGTATATTACATAAAGTCATTATAAATATAAAATGATTGATATGTTAATGTTGACTATGATACTAATGTTATTTTCTTATGAAATATATCGTTCAATGTAAAGATGCATGGCGATGTAAAACTCATGTTATACTTTTCAATTCAAATAAAACTAAATTAAAATGATATTATTTTTTCAACTCTCACTGTTCGATGAAGGTAACGAACATAGCCAACGTTCATTGGATTGTAAAACTTTAAACAAAATACAAGTATGCGTCCATTTCCTGACGGTTCTAAAAACTAGAAAAAATTTACACTTCAAAAATTGAAAAAACAAGTATTCCCTTTGAATCTCAAGCTTCTGTACAACTGACACAGCCTGCGTGGTATTTGTGTGCTGCTGTTGCTCTTGCCACCTGATTGATGACGTGACAGTTGCTATGGTAAAACAAAATTTGTGTGACTTTTACAACTTTTTAAATTATAATGACGAAATTTGTATTGACCGTTGATACAGTTAGCACTCTAAGCGGACGGATGGTCATGCGGTAAAGCGCTCGATTGTCGACCTGAAGGTACCAGTTTCCATCTCCGGTAAGGACCAATCTATATTTCAGGTCATGGCTTAAGTCCCCACAATATCTTCCGTGGTGCCTCCATGGCCATTGCACTATCAGCTATGGTGAGAATGAAAGAAGGGCAACATAAAAACCGTCCCATTAGTGGTTTATAGGATCCAAGAGATTTCATCTCATTTTTACACAGTTTACATTCAGGAGCGTAAGTAGGGTATTGCGGTTTGCGCGGGTGCACAGGGCGCCTAAAACAGGAAGAGGCGCCAAAAGAATGCTGTTTTTGAACTTGAAATATGTATTTGAACTTGAAAGATTAAGAGTAATCCGCCGAAAAAAAAATATAACTCCCACAGGGCGCCACAGTAGCTATGTACGTCTCTGTCTACATTTCCCCGTTACAGTATTGTTACAACTTTACACAGAATGACTCAGTCACTTGGGTTCAATACTACAAATCCATTCAACATTTACCTACAACTAAACTAATGCTAAATTAATAAATCCCGATGGAAAAATAAAACTACATGCGACAAGCGAGTCAAACTTGTTACGTAACTACTGTCCTTTCACAATGGTCACTAATCTATATCAGAGAGTCCGAAATTGATCCCCACCGCCTTTCAAACCAGGTCACGTGACTGGTCTATCGACGCATCGTCCTGATGCTAGCGCCAATTGAGGAGGGGGGGGGGGAGCGACAGCTGTTTCATCTCCCCCCATCTCTTTATTTTACACCTTTGTCCAGGTGAGAAAATGGTGCAGAGTCGTGGGGGTCAGTAGGAAGAGAGATACAGAAATATGTTGCATTTACCGCAAATAAAACACACACACACACACACAAAATAGGATATCGCAAAAAAAAAAAAGATCGGAATAATTTATTTTATTTTTTTCTTTTCCCCTTTTGGCCCAACAGCCCATGTAGGGCTCTGGCCAACAGTCTAGGTGACCGCTATGTCTTCCGTGGTGACCGACGAGAATAAACACCACCCGCTCCGACATAAAGCTCCCTTCACTTCACATTTTGATTTCTGTTTCAATGGGATACAGAGTAAGTCCCGATAATACTATGGATATAGTCCCCCCCCCCAAAAATGTCTGTGGATAGTGTCTGCTTAAGATTCCCCCCACCCCCACCCCTAACCCATATGACCTAACAACGGCTCCGAGAGTGTTTGTATGGTAAGAGGGGGGTAACGAATAAACACACATCCCCCTAGCGTGAAAATTCTACTGGGGGGGGGGAGGGAGGGGGGAAGGCATTCTACAGCAGAGGCCAGGTAATAGCAGGAAGGGCCAGGTAATAGCAGGAAGGGCCAGGTAATAGCAGGAAGGGCCAGGTAATAGCAGGAAGGGCCAGGTAATAGCAGGAAGGGCCAGGTAATAGCAGGAAGGGCCAGGTAATAGCAGGAAGGGCCAGGTAATAGCAGGAAGGGCCAGGTAATAGCAGGAAGGGCCAGGTAATAGCAGGAAGGGCCAGGAAATAGCAGGAAGGGCCAGGTAATAGCAGGAAGGGCCAGGAAATAGCAGGAAGGGCCAGGAAATAGCAGGAAGGGCCAGGTAATAGCAGGAAGGGCCAGGTAATAGCAGGAAGGGCCAGGTAATAGCAGGAAGGGTCAGGTAATAGCAGGAAGGGCCAGGTAATAGCAGGAAGGGCCAGGTAATAGCAGGAAGGGCCAGGTAATAGCAGGAAGGGCCAGGTAATACATTTGACTAAGTAGAACGAATAAGCAGGGGGGGCAGACAAAAAGCAGGGGGGGCGGCCCTCCTTGCCCTACCCCACACGCTACGGGCCTGTAAACACATCTTTGAGTACTACGGTATTAAAGTCATTCAAATATATCACAAAGAGACAAACCACCCACTCAGACCAATAACTAAATTAACGAAAGAACAAAACAGAATGTTGCCGTCATTAATGGTAGTTAATAATAGATTAACTTGTTTACAATCAACGATCGCACAAAAACATTTTAAAACGGACATGCCATTGATTTTACATCAAATAGTATCGATCATTTCCGTTCGAACACTTGGAATCCAAATTTTACAATCTGTGAGCACGCGTTGGTGCTATTTATACCTGACTTGACAATAGGTAACAACGCAATATTTTGACTAGGCTACTTTTATGTCTTATTTTTAAAATCAAATCGGTTAAACAGGTTGGGGTGTAATTAATATACGAAAAAGAAAGAAAAAGAGTATAATACAGTGGTTCTAAAAACTTGTTGTTATTCTATAACAAATTTTGATCAGACGGTTGGGCGACGGGTGCCATCTTTTTTTTTTCAAACACATTAATTACAAATACAGGGAGTTCCTTACACAGAGTACACACAGATGAAGTACATTGTGAAGACTAAATGTGTTCCACAGTACTGAAATACAGGGAGTTCCTTACACAGAGTACACACAGTTGAAGTACATTGTGAAAACTAAATGTGTTCCCACAGTACAGGAATACAGGGAGTTCCTTACACAGAGTACACACAGTTGAAGTATATTGTGAAAACTAAATGTGTTCCACAGTACTGGAATACAGGGAGTTCCTTACACAGAGTACACACAGTTGAAGTATATTGTGAAAACTAAATGTGTTCCACAGTACTGGAATACAGGGAGTTCCTTACACAGAGTACACACAGTTGAAGTATATTGTGAAAACTAAATGTGTTCCACAGTACTGGAATACAGGGAGTTCCTTACACAGAGTACACATAGTTGAAGTACATTGTGAAAACTAAATGTGTTCCACAGTACTGGAATACAGGGAGTTCCTTACACAGAGTACACACAGTTGAAGTACATTGTGAAAACTAAATGTGTTCCACTGTACCGGAATTTATAAACGTAATTGCCTGTGGGTGTGGGTGTGTGGGTGTGGGTGTGTGGGTGTGTGGGTGTGGGTGTGGGTGTGTGGGTGTGGGTGTGGGTGTGGATGTGTGGGTGTGGGTGTGGGGGTGTGGGGGTGGGTGTGTTCCCGCAAGACTTTGTGTCAAAGGTTCTCAAACTTTCGAAACTCACGAGCCCCAGAGAAAATTTTCGCGTCCCGCCAGTTAAAGAAAATTAATTATTTATTTAAAATTTCTGCAAACACATCTAAATCACCATACTTGGAGAAACAGTTGTTTTTGTAATGATTTATAAATAAATTGCTCAAATGAAAACTATACGCTGAGATATTTGGGTCACTTTTTTTTATTTACTTGTATGAACAACGTTTTGAATCTGAAAAGTTCTACTCTTGTACCTGTTAATTATTCTGAGTATTGTTTCAAGTATATTTTTTTTTTTTGTAAACTTCAAGAAGAAACGTAATTTTATCAATGACTTCATACCATTTATTAATAATAAAACAATGGTGCAGTAGACTACATACTTATAAAGTAAACTATGTCATTTAAAAAAAAAATGAATTAACCTTGAAAGAATTATATATTTTTTAGCCAGTATGGTGAATCGAATCCACGACATTTGCGTTATTAATACGACGCCCTAACCAACTGAGCCAACCGGCCACTCATATGCTAGTATACCTTTTTGATTATTTGTATCACAGAAATACATGGCTCCATTGATATTTGCAATGTAATGTGTGGCCATGCAAGTTGTTTGGAAATATTTAGGCTTTATGTATATAATCTGGTAGACTGCATGTTTCCCCACTCAAGATATCATACAAGCCTGGCACCGTCATGTCCACTATAGAGTTGTCTATCTCTAGGCACCCTAGTCTTTTTGCAGCGTACATACAGCAGTGGCTGGACATACCAGTTCTCGATTTAAGAAAAAACCAGTGCCGGGCATGAAAACAAATTTCAGCAGAGCCGGGGATAAATGTCTACGGTTTCATTTCCGGCTGGGATATATTAGCTAAAGCAAAGCCGGGGATAAATGTCTACGGTTTCATTTCCGGCTGGGATATATTAGCTAAAGCAAAGCCGGGGATAAATGTCTACGGTTTCATTTCCGGCTGGGATATATTAGCTAAAGCAAAGCCGGGGTTAAATGTCTATGGTTTCATTTCCGGCTGGGATATATTAGCTAAAGCAGAGCTGGGGATAAATGTCTATGGTTTCATCTCCGGCTGGGATATATTAGCTAAAGCAAAGCCGGGGTTCACATTTCTCAGTGCCGGGGTTATTCCCGGCATCCCCGGCGGTAAATCGAGCCCTGTGACATACACTGCACGCGTATGGGATGAAACAGAGAATGAAGTAGGCTTACGCGTCGCCTTCTATGACGATAGCAGTGGCTTACGTCACGAGACAAGGATGTTTCCAGGAGTATCAAACGAACGAACTATTTTGCGCAGATCAGATCAGCAGCCACGTATCAGACGGACAAAGCAAAGACAATGAACACAACACTAATTGTATAGGTCACTGCTGTAACTGTTGTCGGCTGTTCCATTCACCGCCCTTACCACCAAGACATTCACCCCCCTCCCTTCCCCATCATTTTGTGTACGTCATCGTTCTGTTTGCCACACAATTAAACCCGGCTGGGAGAGTATGATCAGATAGGAGGATAAGCAGTATTGATCCAACTGTTGTCAAGTTACCAAGAAAACATGATCATTAGTGAATTCGCAATGATGCAGTAGAATAAGATGAAATAAACTAACAGTTTTAGAAACGCGTTAGGGGAGAGAACTAGTGGCGAACTAGACCGATCATTGAACATAATAACAGGGGCGTTTACAAAAGCCTACACAGACTCGGCCAGTAAGCGGGGCCTAGGATTTGTGTCTTTAATAGGGCCAGTGGCGTAGCAAGCTTAACTGGCGCCCGGGGCATAATACCTTTTTAGCGCCCCCTTCATTCGAAAACTATAAAATATTATATGTAAAATATACCATTTGTCGCCACTAATTGAGTAGCGCCCGGTGCATGATACCCCCTTGGCCACACCCCCGTCACTACGCCACTGAACAGGGCCCTCCTTTTCAGATGACACAATAATATTCAATCGTGAGGTGCCCCTTAACCGCGGTAGGCCGATTCTGGCATTCTATAAACACCTGAAGAAAAAGACCGAATATCACTTTACAGTGGTTAGTCAGTTTATTTCATGTAACTAAATGAACTTTATTACTTAGGACGCTAGTGCTCCTAACCTATAAAATTATTTATATTTCACATGTTTATTACTAAATATTGTAAACCATAGATATATATATATAAGACTAGATCGCTTATGCTTATTTAATAGAGACCGAAAAAGTGTTGTATTCGAGACCCCTACTTTAAAAAGAGAAGAGTACAATTCTGTACAGTTATTTTTTACCGAAAAAGATTTCCTTCCTTTTAATTAAAAAAAACAAGCAATTAAGCCTGTTCAATTCTGGTCACAGGACGTGTTAGCGCATTTTCGTGTTATGTATCAGTACGTTTGTTAGCTTACAGTAAATATTTGTAAATTTCGTAAATGTTTATAAATTCAATTGTGTAATGCATATATCTGTAAAAAAAAATTATCAAGACGTTTCTTTATATTTGAAAAAAATTATTGTCTCTTAAATCTAACTACAAGTGGTTTGTGGTTACTGAAATAGGACTCATAATTGAAAACATTCAAAATTATAGTCATTTAATCGTCCGAAAACTCCGTCAATTGTTGCATAGCTCTGATACTTTCAATTAAACTCAGAACACAAGCTTACTATTTCATTTGATGAGTTTCTTAATAAATCTTGGTGAAACTACGTGTTGCAGTATTTTGCACCAAATGAATGGGTTATTGAACGTACAAGGTGTATATATAATATATAAGCCCCTTAGGAGCCTAGAAGCCCGGCCCTCAGAGGTCCTATCGCAAAATGAACTTTTGATGTACACATGGCAGGCCAAGACCTACAAAATGATATATACATCATGGGTCTAGGACTTATGGTTGCTGAGATATAGGCGCTCCTTTATTAATATAGCTTATATAGTAAAAAACGGTACTAAGCCCCCTTTTACGGCCCTCAGAGGTCAGATCGCGAAACTTTTCCTGCACACATGGCAGGCCAAGACCTACAAAATGATATATACATCATGGGTCTAGGACTTATGTTTGTTGAGATCTAGGGTGATGACAGACAGACAGACAAAACGGGGACATTTTTTTTTCGAAAATACTCTAAAAATCCCCATTCATGCTAGAGGTTGGCGCTTTTAAAATCTACTGATGTGTCCGAAAAAATTATATTTGACGGTTAGTAATAATATAATCAAACAACCGAGTACGCAACACGAAGGCATTTTATTCAAATTTAATTGAAAAAAAAAGTTTTTGAAAATTTGTCAAGGAAAACAATGCAAAATGTCTTCTGCTATTTATTTCGGTTACTTAAGGTTTCTATGCGTACTACGTCATCATAGTTGCAAAGAATTTGTAAAAATATATAAGTTATACAGAATTTTATTCTTCTCTTTTTAAAGTTATGGTCCGCACAATATATATCTATGCATAGCCCATAAGCGATCTAGTCTTATTTATCTATGTTGTAAACTAGCTGTACTCTGCAAAAACCTTTCCATAGAGTTATATCCCCTTCGGTTTGATCGGTAGGGTATGTTATTTTTTGGTTTCGGGCAGATCCGATTTTTTTCATGGTTGCATTTTAAACTGGAATAATGTTGTATTAATTCTTTACTTTCGATTTATCCTTTCAGAAAGGAAATTTGTTTTGTTTGACTGAATAGTTAGATGAACGAATGTATCAGCCGAAAACTAAAATGGTCGCCCATTTTTTTTTAACGTGTGCCCATAATAAATAGGGCGACATAGTGTAGTCCAGTTATTTGTAACGGTCAGTGAGACCGCTGCAAAGAACAAAAAAAAAAAGTTCAACGTTCTTGTGAGGATAGGGTGAAACGTATAAATGGCGAGAGAGGGAGGGGGGGGCGGAGGGGGTATGGATTATTGATGAGAAGATGATAAACGGGAAGAGGTTTGTTTACAATGATACATTCAGAATCAAAGATTGGCCAATAATGCTAATGTATTAAGAAAACAAAAGATGATGCAACTATTGTTATTTTAACAGGCTAGTAGGTTCAGATCAAATGTAGAATTGAATCTTTTTGCGTCACGATGGTCTATTGAAGGATAGATTGGCCACTTGTACTTCCCTTACTAATGCCACGTTACCATTATATGTTTTTGCGATATCGAGAAAGTCAACTGAACCTGATTAATATCTCACCAGATTTCGAACCCGGTACATTCAGACCTACAGTTGAACACTCTACACCAAAACGACCCTGT
Source organism: Bulinus truncatus (assembly GCA_021962125.1). NCBI lineage: Eukaryota > Metazoa > Mollusca > Gastropoda > Planorbidae > Bulinus > Bulinus truncatus. The sequence goes on from JAGDYQ010000151.1 coordinate 1,103,481, forward strand.
GCCTCCCCCCCTCTAAACCAAACGTATACATGTAGATTTAAAAAAAAATATGACATTCATTATCAGTGGCGTTGCGAGCTTAACTCGCGCACGGGGCACAATACCTTTTTAGCGCCCCCCTAACCCATTTGAAAACCATATAATATTATATGTAAAATGTACCATTAGGCGCCCCTAGGTAAGTGGCGCCCGGAACATGATGTCCCCTTGCTCACCCCTCGCTACGCCACTGGTCATTATAGACATGGGTTTAATTTTCTTGATCCTTTATTGAAATAATAATCAGTAGTGTGTCATACCTTCACCCGGCGCACCAGCCAAGAGGCTACTACGATGGCAACATCCAGTGTTGGTCAAACATGCGAGGTAAGATGATGTTTTTTTGGAGTTGCTTGCTGAGATTGGAACCTGAACCAAGCCAGTCATGCCGACAAATTAACTGCCACGGGTCCACATATCATAAGCAGTAACGACTCTTGGGAGAAATGTTAAATTATTCAAATAAACTTTTCTCAGAAATATACGCAATACAAGAAATGTTGGACATATTTCTGACAGAAGGACAAATGGGGGGGGATAAGGACAAATTGGAGGGGAGGGGAGATAAGGACAAATTGGGGGGTGGAGATAAGGACAAATTGGGGGGGAGATAAGGACAAATTGGGGGGAGATAAGGACAAATTGGGGGGGGGGAGATAAGGACAAATTGGGGGGAGATAAGGACAAATTGGGGGGAGATAAGGACAAATTGGGGGGAGAGATAAGGACAAATTGGGGGAAGATAAGGACAAATTTGGGGGAGAGATAAGGACAAATTGGGGGGGAGATAAGGACAATTTGGGGGGGGAGATAAGGACAAATTGGGGGGAGATAAGGACAAATTGGGGGGAGATAAGGACAAATTGGGGGGGAGATAAGGACAAATTGGGGGGAGATAAGGACAAATTGGGGGGGGGAGATAAGGACAAATTGGGGGGAGATAAGGACAAATTGGGGGGAGATAAGGACAAATTGGGGGGGGGAGATAAGGACAAATTGGGGGGGAGATAAGGACAAATTGGGGGAGATAAGGACAAATTGGGGGAGATAAGGACAAATTGGGGGAGATAAGGACAAATTGGGGGGAGATAAGGACAAATTGGGGGGGGGAGATAAGGACAAATTGGGGGGGAGATAAGGACAAATTGGGGGGAGATAAGGACAAATTGGGGGGGGAGATAAGTACAAATTGGGGGGGGGAGAAAAGGACAAATTGGGGGGGAGATAAGGACAAATTGGGGGGGGAGATAAGGACAAATTGGGGGGGGAGATAAGGACAAATCGGGGGGGGGGGAAGATAAGGAAAAAATAATTAGAAATCTTAATATGAAAAAACACAATGACAGAGGAAGACAGATAGTATGAAAAGGAAGATAAATGAGAAATAAAGAGAGAGAGAGAGAGAGGAGGGGGAACTAGAGCAAAGACAGAACATTTAAGATTGTAAAAGGGGTAGAGTCATTGAGAGACTAATTGGGGGAGATAAGGACAAATTGGGGGGAGATAAGGACAAAAAAGAGATAAGGACAAATTGGGGGGGAGATAAAGACAAATTGGGGGGGGGGGAGATAAAGACAAATTGGGGGGGAGATAAGGACAAATTGGGGGGGGATGATAAGGACAAATTGGGGGGGGGAGATAAGGACAAATTGGAGGGGAGATAAGGACTAATTGGGGGGGAGATAAGGACAAATTGGGGGGGAGATAAGGACAAATTGGGGGGGAGATAAGGACAAATTGGGGAGATAAGGACAAATTGGGGGAAGATAAGGACAAATTGGGGAGATAAGGACAGATTGGGGGGGGAGATAAGGACAAATTGGGAGATAAGGACAATTTAGGGGGAGATAAGGACAAATTGGGGGGGAGATAAGGACAAATTGGGGGGGGGAGATAAGGACAAATTGGGGGGAGATAAGGACAAATTAAGGACAATTGGGGGGAGATAAGGACAAATTGGGGGAGATAAGTCAAATTTTGGGGGGGGGAGATAAGGACAAATAAAGACAGAGTGGGGGGAGATAAGGACAATTGGTGGGGAGGACAAATTGGGAGGGGATATAAGGACAAATCTGGGGGGGAGATAAGGACAATTTGGGGGGGATAAGGACAATTGGGGGGAGATAAGGACAAATTGGGGGGGAGATAAGGACAAATTGGGGGAGATAAGGACAAATTGGGGGGGAGATATGGACTAATTGGGGGGGAGATAAGGACAAATTGGGGGGGGGGAGATATAGGAAAAATTGGGAGGAGTTAAGGACAAATTGGGGGGAGATAAGGACAAATTGGGGGGGAGATAATGACAAATTGTGGGGAGATAAGGACAAATTTAAGGACAAATTGGGGGAGATAAGGACAAATTGGGGGAGATAAGGACTAATTGGGGGGGGAGATAAGGACAAATTGGGGGGGGGAGATAAGGACAAATTGGGGAGATAAGGACAAATTGGGGGAGATAAGGACAAATTGGGGGAGATAAGGACAAATTGGGGGGGAGATAAGGACAAATTGGGGGGGAGATAAGGACAAATTGGGAGGGGGAGATAAGGACAATTTGGGGGATAGGACAAATTGGGGGAGATAAGGACAAATTGGGGGGGGGGAGGACAAATTGGGGGAGATAGGACAAATTGGGGGGGGAGATAAGGACAAATTGGGGGGAGATAAGGACAAATTGGGGGAGATAAGGACAAATTGGGAGGGGGAGATAAGGACAAATTGGGGGGAGATAAGGACAAATTGGGGGGGAGATAAGGACAAAATTAAGGACAAATTGGGGGGGATAGACACATTGGGGGAGAAGGACAAATTTGGGGGGATAAGGACAAATTGGGAGGGGGAGATAAGGACAAATTGGGGGGGAGATAAGGACTAAGGTGGGGGAGATAAGGACAAATTGGGGGAGATAAGGACAAATTGGGGGGGGAGATAAGGACAAATTCGGGGGGGGGGGGGATGAAAAACACAATAAGGACAGAATTGAAAAGGAAGGAGAAATAAAGACAAGATTGGGGAGGGGGAACTAGAGCTAAGGACAAATTTAAAAGGGGTAGAGTCATTGGAGAGATAAGGACAAATTGGGGGGGAGATAAGGACAAATTGGGGGGGAGATAAGGACAAATTGGGGGGGAGATAAGGACAAATTGGGGGGGATGATAAGGACAAATTGGGGGGGGGGAGATAAGGACAAATTGGGGGGGAGATAAGGACAAATTGGGGGGGAGATAAGGACAAATTGGGGGGGAGATAAGGACAAATTGGGGGGGAGATAAGGACAAATTGGGGGGGAGATAAGGACAAATTGGGGGGGGAGATAAGGACAAATTGGGGGAGATAAGGACAAATTGGGGGGAGATAAGGACAAATTGGGGGGGAGATAAGGACAAATTGGGGGGGAGATAAGGACAAATTGGGGGGAGATAAGGACAAATTGGGGGGAGATAAGGACAAATTTGGGGAAGATAAGGACAAATAAGGACAAATTGGGGGGGGATAAGGATTGGGGGGGGGGGGGAGATAAGGACAAATTGGAGGGATAAGTTGGTGGGGGGAGATAAGGATGAGTGGGGGAGATAAGGACAAATTGAGGGAGATAAGGACAATTGGGAGGACAAATTGATAAAAGGACAATTGGGGGGGGGGGGATTAAGGGGGAGATAAGGACAAAAATAAGGACAAATTGGGGGGATAAGGACAAATTGGGGAGATAAGGACATGCAGGACAGGTGGGAGGGGATTAAGGGAGGGGGAGATAAGGACAAATTAAGGAGATAACGACAAATTGGGGAGATACAAGGACAAATTGGGGGGGGAGATAAGGGACAAATTGGGGGGGGACAAATTGGAGATAAGGACAAATTGGGGGGGAGATAAGGACAAATTGGGGGGAGATAAGGACAAATTGGGGGGAGATAAGGACAAATTGGGGGGAGATAAGGACAAATTGGGGGGGGAGATAAGGACAAATTGGGGGGGGGGGGGGAGATGAGATATGACAATTTGGGGGGAGATATAGGACAAAATTGGGGGAGATAAGGACAAATTGGGGGAGATAAGGACAAATTGGGGGGGAGATAAGGACAAATTGAGGGGAGATAAGGACAAATTGGGGGGGAGATAAGGACAAATTGGGGGAGATAAGGACAATGGGGGGTAAGGACAAATTGGGGGAGATAAGGACAAATTGGGGGAGATAAGGACAAATTGGGGGGGGGAGATAAGGACAAATTGGGGGGGGGGGAGATAAGGACAAATTGGGGGGAGATATGGACTAATTCTGGGGGGGGAGATAAGGACAAATTGGGGGGGAGATAAGGACAAATTGGGGGGGGGGAGATAAGGACAAATTGGGGGGGGAGAAAGGACAAATCGGGGGGGAGATAAGGAAAAAATAATTAGAAATCTTAATATGAAAAAACACAATGACAGAGGAAGACAGATAGTATGAAAAGGAAGATAAATGAGAAATAAAGAGAGAGAGAGAGAGAGGAGGGGGGAACTAGAGCAAAGACAGAACATTTAAGATTGTAAAAGGGGTAGAGTCATTGAGAGACTAATTGGGGGGGAGATAAGGACAAATTGGGGGGGAGATAAGGACAAATTGGGGGGAGATAAGGACAAATTGGGGGGGGAGATAAAGACAAATTGGGGGGGGAGATAAGGACAAATTGGGGGGGGGATGATAAGGACAAATTGGGGGGGGGAGATAAGGACAAATTGGGGGGAGATAAGGACAAATTGGGGGGAGATAAGGACAAATTGGGGGGAGATAAGGACAAATTGGGGGGGAGATAAGGACAAATTGGGGGGGGGAGATAAGGACAAATTGGGGGGGAAGATAAGGACAAATTGGGGGGGAGATAAGGACAAATTGGGGGGAGATAAGGACAAATTGGGGGGGGAGATAAGGACAAATTGGGGGGAGATAAGGACAAATTGGGGGGGAGATAAGGACAAATTGGGGGGAGATAAGGACAAATTGGGGGGGGGAGATAAGGACAAATTGGGGGGGGAGATAAGGACAAATTGGGGGGGAGATAAGGACAAATTGGGGGGGGAGATAAGGACAAATTGGGGGGGGAGATAAGGACAAATTGGGGGGAGATAAGGACAAATTGGGGGGAGATAAGGACAAATTGGGGGGGAGATAAGGACGAATTGGGGGAGATTGGGGGGGGAGATAAGGACAAATTGGGGGGGGGGGAGATAAGGACAAATCGGGGGGGGGGGAGATAAGGAAAAAATAATTAGAAATCTTAATATGAAAAAACACAATGACAGAGGAAGACAGATAGTATGAAAAGGAAGATAAATGAGAAATAAAGAGAGAGAGAGAGAGAGAGGAGGGGGGAACTAGAGCAAAGACAGAACATTTAAGATTGTAAAAGGGGTAGAGTCATTGAGAGACAAATTGGGGGGGAGATAAGGACAAATTGGGGGGAGATAAGGACAAATTGGGGGGGGAGATAAGGACAAATTGGGGGGGGAGATAAGGACAAATTGGGGGGGGAGATAAGGACAAATTGGGGGGAAGATAAGGACAAATTGGGGGGAGATAAGGACAAATTGGGGGGAGATAAGGACAAATTGGGAGGGGATATAAGGACAAATTGGGGGGAGATAAGGACAATTTGGGGGGGGGATAAGGACAAATTGGGGGGGGAGATAAGGACAAATTGGGGGGGAGATAAGGACAAATTGGGGGGGGGAGATAAGGACAAATTGGGGGGGGGAGATAAGGACAAATTGGGGGGGGAGATAAGGACAAATTGGGGGGAGATAAGGACAAATTGGGGGGGGGGAGATAAGGACAAATTGGGGGGAGATAAGGACAAATTGGGGGGGGGATTAAGGACAAATTGGGGGGGAGATAAGGACAAATTGGGGGAAGATAAGGACAAATTTGGGGGAGAGATAAGGACAAATTGGGGGGGGAGATAAGGACAATTTGGGGGGGAGATATAGGAAAAATTGGGAGGAGATAAGGACAAATTGGGGGGAGATAAGGACAAATTGGGGGGGGAGATAAGGACAAATTGGGGGGAGATAAGGACAAATTGGGGGGGAGATAAGGACAAATTGGGGGGAGATAAGGACAAATTGGGGGGAGATAAGGACAAATTGGGAGGGGATATAAGGACAAATTGGGGGGGAGATAAGGACAAATTGGGGGGAGATAAGGACAAATTGGGGGGGAGATAAGGACAAATTGGGGGGAGATAAGGACAAATTGGGAGGGGAGATAAGGACAAATTTGGGGGGAGATAAGGACAAATTGGGGGGAGATAAGGACAAATTGGGGGGGGAGATAAGGACAAATGGGGGGGGGAGATAAGGACAAATTGGGGGGGAGATAAGGACAAATTGGGGGGAGATAAGGACAAATTGGGGGGGGGATTAAGGACTAATTGGGGGGAGAGATAAGGACAAATTGGGGGAAGATAAGGACAAATTTGGGGGAGAGATAAGGACAAATTGGGGGGGGAGATAAGGACAATTTGGGGGGGGAGATATAGGAAAAATTGGGAGGAGATAAGGACAAATTGGGGGGAGATAAGGACAAATTGGGGGGGAGATAAGGACAAATTGGGGGGAGATAAGGACAAATTGGGGGGGGGGGGGATTGGGGAGATAAGGACAGGTGGGGAGATAAGGACAAATTGGGGGGAAGATAAGGACAAATTAGGGGGGATAAGGGGGGAGATAAGGACAAATTGGGGGGGATATAAGGACAAATTGGGGGAGATAAGGATTAAATTGGGGGGGGATATAAGGACTAATGGGGGGGGAGATAAGGACAAATTGGGGGGGAGATAAGGACAAATTGGGGGGGAGATAAGGACAAATTGGGGGGGAGATAAGGACAAATTGGCGGGGGGAGATAAGGACAATTTGGGGGGAGATAGGGACAAATTGGGAGGAGTATAAGGACAAATTGGGGGGAGATAAGGACAAATTGGGGGGGGGGGGAGATAAGGACAAATTGGGAGGGGAGATAATGACAAATTGGGGGAGGGAGATAAGGACAAATTGGGGGGGAGATAAGGACAAATTGGGGGGAGATAAGGACGAATTGGGGGAGATAAGGGACAAATTGGGGAAGATAAGGACAAATTGGGGGGAGATAAGGACAAATTGGGGGGAGATAAGGACAAATTGGGGGGAGATAAGGACAAATTGGGGGGGGGAGATAAGGACAAATTGGGGGGGGAGATAAGGACAAATTGGGGGGAGATAAGGACAAATTGGGAGATAAGGACAAATTGGGAGGGGATGAGGACAGGGGGGGGAGATAAGGACAAATTGGGGGGAGATAAGGACAAATTGGGGGGGGAGATAAGGACAAATTGGGGGGAGATAAGGACTAATTGGGGGAGAGATAAGGACAAATTGGGGGAAGATAAGGACAAATTGGGGAGGAGATAAGGACAAATTTGGGGGAGATAAGGACAAATTGGGGGGGGGGGAGATAAGGACAAATTGTGGGAGATAAGGACAAATTGGAAGTGGGATAGTGGGGGGGAGATAAGGACAAATTGGGGGGGAGATAAGGACAAATTGGGGGGAGATAAGGACAAATTGGGGGAGAATATGGGGGGAGATAAGGACAAATTGGGGAGATAAAAGGACAAATTGGGGGAGATAAAGGACAAAATTGGGGGGAGATAAGGACAAATTGGGGGGGGAGATAAGGACAAATTGGGGGAGATAAGGACAAATTTGGGGGAGATAAGGACAAATTGGGGGAGATAAGGACCAAATTGGGGGGGGGAGATAAGGACAAATTGGGGGGAGAGATAAGGACAAATTGGGGGAGATAAGGACAAATTGGGGGGATTAAGGACTAATTGGGGGAGAGGACAAATTGGGGGGAGATAAGGACAAATTGGGGGGAGATAAGGATAAATTGGGAGATAAGGACAAATTGGGGGGATAAGAAATAAGGACTAATTGGGGGGAGATAAGGATTGGGGAACAGGTTATCAAATTTGGGGGGGGGAGATAAGGACAAATTGGGGGAGATAAGGACAAATTGGGGGGAGATAAGGACAGGGAAAATTGGGGGAGATAAGGACAAATTGGGGGAGATAAGGACAAATTGGGGGGGAGATAAGGACAAATTGGGGGGGAGATAAGGACAAATTGGGGGGGGGAGATAAGGACAAATTGGGGGGGAGATAAGGACAAATTGGGGGGGGGGGAAATAAGGGGGGGGGAGATAAGGACAAATTGGGGGGGAGGATAAGGACAAATTGGGGGGAGATAAGGACAAA
>JAGDYQ010000151.1:1112295-1171562 GCA_021962125.1 Bulinus truncatus
AGGTATGAACACACCAACACGAAATTCCGGTATCTAAGGGCATTGCGAATTCCGTCTCTGTTCCGTTGCGGAACAGCGAAAGTTTTCAGTTTCGCTGCTTGCAGAGTTTTTTTCCGGAGAGCTACATTTTCCGTCATGATAAACAAACAAAATGGCTGCTTAGAAACGTCCATTCGAATAGAAAAAATGATTCACATTAGTGTATATTCATTAAAAACAACAACAACAAAGTGAATTTTGACAGAAAAACATGATTACTAGTTTTGGCGGCAACAGTCTTTGTATATGAATTTCTGAAAGGAAAATATACTTCGTCTATCTACATATTCTACAAATGAAATGAAATTTCTTTCGATCGAAGCGCGGTCTGAAAAGATAAATTATAAATTATAAATGCTATTAAAAAATGTTTGGCTGATCATGACAACGAAAAATAAATAAACAGCTACCGATCAAATAAAAGTTAGAAAAAAAAAAACAACAGTTTTCCATTTTTAGCTAGACAATTTAGTAATAAGAACAAAAAAGGGTCACGGGAGGCAGCATTTTCTGCTTTTTTTAAAAAAAAAGTGTTGTTTTTAATCTTTTTTTTTCGTTAAGACAATAATACACATCCAGTTTTTTGAAAAAACAAAACATCAATTTCTAAACTCTTCAAAAAACTGGCCTTTCATTTATTGTATGTCAGCTTAGTTGTAAGATGTGCTCTGCTAAATTAACTGAATCGCTGATTGAATGCATCAAGACATATCCTATTCTATATAGCATGAGTCATCCAGAGTATAAAAATTGCAGAAAGAAAGATAAAATATATGAGGAGATCGGCTCATATTTTAATGAAAGTGGTAAGTTATTATTTTCTTTCAATATATAGCAGGGCTATTAGATATGTGGGCTTGATATGCAAAGTGGCTAAGGTAATAGGCAGCATGTTTAGCCTCTGCCAATTTGTAATATGACCAGGGTTGTTAACAATACTAAAAAAAAAATATTGGCAATACCAATACCAATACAATTTTAAAACCAGTATTGCAATACCAATACCAATATTTGGGTCATTCGATGAATACAACGCAAATACGTAATTCATTGCTCTTTATCACTTACATCGATAAATGATAACAACATTTTTGGGTAATTTAGATGATGTATTTTTAACCAATTTTATTCAATAGTTAACAATTAGTTTCACTCAAAGCATCCAAAAGTCGTTGACAACATAATAAACTACTATTAAATAAGTTGGCATACCTTAACCTCCTGTAGCAACAAGATTTTTAATATGTATGATGTACACATATTGTAAATGAATGAATGAATGGATGGATGGATGAAGCAAATGACTGCCATAGAAAAGCAAATGATACTTAAACAGTTAAACATCACACTATAGTAAAAGTAGTCAGACTGAGTCAGTGGATTGCATTACATCTGGAAAACTAACGATGAATTCCAGTAGAGTTCACAGGGTAACGCCACCTAACTTGCAGTTACCACTTACCCAGGCGAAGAAAAGTAACCATTTCAAAATGCGCACTGCTCAGTTGTTAACAAAGAGGGGAAAATATTCGTCCTCCTAATGCAGCGGTCGGGAGACTTTTTTAATCATTACCCCAAAATATTTTTTGTAAGTTGATATTACCCCATAGCAAATTAAAAATATACACTTTTTACTCCCAAAAGTTTCATTTTTACCCCAAAAAATATTTTTTTACCCTATTTGGGGTAATTCACCCCGGTTCCCCGACCGCTGTCCTAATGAAAACAGCTTTTCAACAGCATCGCTTGAAGGAAGTCCTGTATTTAGGTATATTTATATTTTACGGATATGTGGATAGGCATCCAATGATGCAATACTGTCTGAAGTGTCTGCCAAATAATTATTAATTTCTTGATTCACATCAGTGATTGTGAAACGCGTCTCTTCAGTACTTCAATAAGATGCGAACGCTGCAAATCATCATCCATCCAGTCCAACTTGAATTAGGGATGTACAGCGGATGCCAGCTGAGCATCAATGCTGTCAAACATGTTTGCAAATCTTCTATCGATGGCATTCAAAAGACAGGAAGCTAATGGAGAACAAACTACGAGCCGATCATTCTTTCCTTGATCAAGAAACACTTTTAACTGAGCCTTCATCACGACAAGTGTTGGTAAAAGGAAACCAAGTCCAATGTCTTTTTTAGTTTCACCTTGCAAAATATCTAATCCACGGCAAACAGGCTTCATAACAGCAACATACTCTTTAACAAATGTTTTCTATACAGGCTGTAGTCTTTTGATATCAAGTTCATCACAAAGTTTGTCAACAATTTCCATTTCACTTACACAGAGAATATTGTAAACTCTGGTGACAGCATCATACTTTGAATTCCACCGGGTTTCACCAGGTGTTACCAAAAGCATACCAAGTGATCTACCTGACGATACTTTGCAAATAACAATAAACACTCAAGAAAATTATTTAATGCAACCGGAATAAAGCTTGGAAAGAATAGCAAATTCCATAGAAATCAATTTACTTAGAGTACTCACTGGTCAATGCTCATTGCCACAGATATCATATATGATTTCTATTATCATTCATTGCTCAGTCTCATTCAAAAATTGTTTAGCAATGTCACTCGCAAGATGGCGACACCAAAGAAAAATTTATTATATTCAGCTTTATTCACAACCAGTGTTGTAGAGAACTTATTGAATATTGCTGTAAGTATTGGTTAAAAATCAATACCAATATCAAAAATAATTATTGGCAATACCAATACCAATATTAAATTTCAAGAAGTATTGCAATATCGTACCAATACTTAAAAAAGCATTGGCAATAGTGCCAATACCAATACAATATTGCAATATTAACAACCCTGAATATGACCTGTGGACTAGATAAGCTCATGACAATTTTATAGCCAGCATGATAAGCCTCTGACAAATGTTTTAAAAAAATAATGGTAGAAAATAATTTTTTTTAGTCGATGCAGGACTTAAATAACCGACTAGGCTTAGTCCTAGACCTAGATGCATTATACTTAAATGCTGACTAATTCGTATAATAATTAAATAGTGAATTGATCATGTTATATTTTAATGCAAAGTTAAATATTTATTTCAATGGTGAGTTTTGTGTGGCTCCCAATGATACTATATTCTATAACATTATTATTATATTAAGTTAATGCTTAATCAGTGATTAAGTTAAAAAGTTTAGTCAACAGAGTAGTTTATGAATTTTATGGACACTTTTGTGAAAAGGCTATGTCAACGAACATTTTTGAAGATGTGCTTATATATAAATGCAACTAAAGTATAGATTTTTTAATATATAAAGTTGAGAATTTTATAAGTCAAAATTAATAGTTAATTACTATTACTAATTGTGAAAAAAATAGTCATGTAGTCAAAATGACATTGCTTTCATCTTATAGCATTTATTTTTATTGTTTACAATCCTGTGCAGGTGTTGATAGTTAGATATCATTAATAGTATTGTGATAAAAATGAAAAGTCACACATATTTTATATTTAGTTTAAAATAAAGTTATTACAACTGCAGCATAACATTTCAATAAAAGCTAACAGTTCATTTTCATGAAAGCACTTTTCGCAGTTAACATATTAACCATGATGATTACTAGAAATATCCAGTAACTGCTGGGTTTTTTATTTTCATGGACATAGCCTTTTTATAAAAATTTTCCTGAAATCACTGCTAATTTCTTGCTTTTCCTATTTTTTATGCATTCAAATCATTTTACTTCAAATCATTATTTTTTTCAAAAGTAAAAAACAGCAATTAGTACTTTAAAAAAATCAACATGAAAAAATGAAAAAAATTGAAATAATTTAATGAATCCAAGACAAATGTTAAAAAAATATTTCAAGCAATTTTAAAGCAAATAATTATAATGCATTGAAATATTCCACAAATTTCTCCCTAGTGTTGACGGCTATGTCTGTTGCCCTTCTGCTCTCAGTTTTTATGTTCCTCAAGGCACTTGGTTGGTCTTCACCATTTAAGCCTTCTTGAAACCCCTCTGGAGAACTTTTCTTGGTAATCAGGAAGTTGTGTAGGATGCATGCAGCAAGCACAATGGTTTTTGAGGTCTCCACGTCTGTCGCCAATGGGCGGAACAAAAATCTCCATCGCTGCGCAAGTATGCCAAAGGCATTTTCAACTACCCTGCGTGCTCTGCACAGGTGATTGTTAAACAATTCTTTTTGTGTGTCTTTGCCTGTCTGTAGGGAAATGGCCTCATCAAATATGGCTTGAGACCAAAGGCCTCATCCCCAACAAGCACATATGGACATGGCTCATTCTGCCCATTAAGTGCTTTAGGGCTTGGCACTTTCATTTCCCCAGCCTCAAACTTTTGTCCCATATTTGACGCCTCAAATAAGCCCCCATCACTGTTTTTGCCATAGCCGCCTACGTCCACACACAAAAATGCATAGTCTGGTCCCACAATCGCCATCAAGACCATTGAAAATTTGTGGAGGTAGCAAAAGTACTTGGAACTTGATTTAGCAGGACATTTGATGGTAACATGCTTTCCATCAATGCTTCCTATGCAGTTAGGAAAATTCCACGTTTCTCGAAAGCCTTTTTCAGATCTTTCCCAGGTTTCTTGCGTTGGTGGGGGCATATATATCGGTTGTAATCTGTTGCAAATTGCTAGGCATACGTCTTTTACTATTCCTCCTACAGTGGAAAATCCCACTCTGTAGCTATGGCCAATTGTGCTGTAAGAGTCCCCTGTGGCAAGAAACCTGAAAAATTAAATAAGTACCATTACAAAGAATACCAAACATTTAATAAAAAAGTAATGAACATATAATATTACAGTTAATACTGGGCTTTTGTTTTAAATCTACAGGTGACGAAATAAAAAAAAGATGGAAAAATCTAAGGGACACATACATGAAACATTTGAAACAGACCAAAACCACAACTGGCCAGGCATGTAAGCCGTTATCAAAATGGCAGTGGTCCAGTCAAATGGAATTTCTACGCCCTTTTGTTTCCTTCAGCAAAACCATTTCCAATGTAATGCCATTAACAGAAGAATTAACAGAAGGAGATTCACCTGAACAAGCAACAGATGGAGGTGATAAAGAACTGCCCACATGTCAGTATGAAATGTATGTTGATCTTGAACAATCTTTTGAGGCCATTGAGGCTCCCCCCATGAAACAAGATCTATCACCAAAGTGTGATCTTTCATCGAAAAGAAAGCGCAGAAATGAAGACAACAATTCATCAGTGCAATCACTTATACAGTATTTTGAAAATCGCCAGAAGGCAACTGCTGACCAAACTGAGCTTTTGTTTTCGGCTTATGCAAAGACATTGAAAACAATGTACCCTATGTAATGTACACAATGTAATTTACCCTGTGTAATGTACCCTATGTAATGTACACAATGTACACTATGTAATGTACACTATGTAATGCACACTATGTAATGTGCACTATGTTCACAATGTAATGTACCCTATGCAGCGGCGTAGCGTGGGTATCGGCCGCGCAGGACGGAAGACGATTTTGCCGCCCCCTCATTTAGGTATTTCAAAAAGTAATAAAAAGTGCCGCCCGGTGCGGACCGCACCCACCGCCCCCCTAGGTACGCCACTGACCCTATGTAATGTACCCTATGTAATGTACACAACGTACACTATGTAATGTACAGTATGTAATGTGCACTTGTTCACAATGTGATGTACCCTATGTAATGTACACTATGTACAATATGTAATGTACACTCTGTAATGTTCACCATGTAATGAACATTATGTACATGGTCTATTTTCTCCCATCCTTTTAACATTATTGTATTTTTCTGCTATGTTTTGTTCTCATTGGCTTCTACATGAATGGTTAGAGCCAATACACTAATACTTTAAAAACAACCTATCCTGGAAAACTTTTGCTAAACTGCTTTTGTTCGTATATAAAAAAAAGTAGTGTCGCGTAAAAAATACATAATCATACTACAGGTCTACTCTTCTACTTCCATAGCTGAAGGTTCGATTATTACAACTGATTTATCATAGCGCGGTGAATGTGTGCTGTATAGCAGGATACGTTTATAAACTTCCATCTGTGTAAAACGGCATCGAAGACAATGTACAACGCTCGTAGTAACCACAAACAGATCCATAACAAACGGCTCAGAGTGTAAAGGATTATACTAGCTATACCCCGCCAAACCCCTGCAACACCTTTCCTTTTTATACAATACAGATTACATTAATTTAAAAAAAAGTACGAGTTCCGTCCACTGACCATAATATATGAATTTACTGTTAATTGTGTGTGGATAATTTGAATAGCTTCCCTTGGTTTAGCAAGGCTATTTTAAGTTTCGGTACTGCCCAAAATAGTACTTTTTTATTTGCTAATGCTGTTAAGATTGTTTTGTATTGGACTATTAAAAGAAATAAAAAGTTTATGTAAAATAGTCGTAGTGAGTGGACGTAGTTGGATAAGAAGTCCACCAAATGGAGTATGAGTTGTGAAAGTTGGAGTGAGTTGAGATTTTGACAGAAGTTTATGGACAGAGCGAAAAGTCACAAGTAGTTTAAACTAAAGTTACTGGATTATATGTTGATATTGCTTTACTATGTTGTGTAATAAAAATTAATTTCCACGAAACATTGGGTTAGTCCAAATAACCCATAACATTGATTCCGTGGCACGTTCTGGAATACATATATTTCAATAGTGTTGGCTTCGGTGCACCTAGTTATTGATTATGTTTAATAAGTAATTTGCTATTTTCTAACCAACAAATAATTATTTATGACACTCCAAATTACAGAGCTGTGGGGCACCATGTCGAGTCAAGCACACCGTGTGGCATTAATTATTAGAATATACAGCAAACCAGCATGTCAAGTATTGTAGGATTGCTGTAAAACATATCATTTATAAATTATTAGTATTTAGTGTAACCAACAAATGTGTTTTTTTTTCTCTCTTAACAAACACACTAGAAGTGACAGAAATTGGTGGCAGGCACAGATTAGAATGAAATGAGTAGACATTAAATTTTCTACCTGATATAATTAGATGTTTATTAAAAGTAATTACATGACCTGCAGAGTTTAATTAACGCATCGGTTCAGTTATGTCTGCTATATAAATAAACTACGCTAAATATACCGTTTATATGTAAACATGTATGTTGTTTTTTTCTGTGTTATTTTTTTTTCGACACTTAGAACCTTAGTTGCGATTTCAACTTTTGATTGAATTATTTATATTGACATATATGAAAGAAAAGTGTTTAGTTTTTAAAATATCTCGATAAAGGAGTTGTAAGAATTGAATCAACACCAGAGCAAACAAAAAAATAATTAACACACGATGTCCACCTGTTTCCATATCATTATTTGTGTCCATGTCATCGGTTAGCATCTATCATATTTACATCATATTACGTCATCATATTTTGATTTGATATTAAGCTCCGGAAGTTATCATGAAAAAATATATAGGTCAGTGTCTATTTCATCGCATCAACTTCCAATAATTACATTGACTAGTGTACTGTATTGGTACAATCGACAGTTCAAGTTTTTAAAAAAACATTGCAGAAAAATACTTTTATAATATGTAGTGAAACCTTTCAGATCAATTATAGGGAGCGTATTGTAGTCCAAACCGAATATTTACGAACACTGCTAGATTGAAATATTTTCCTTCAAGAATTTTTTTTTTTTAATAATGACTTTGAGTTAATGAAAAAAAAAGTTCTTGCTTAATTAAATTTTTCACTGTGGCATTTACGACATTATCAGTCTATCCATCAAATTGTCTGTAATTTAAAATAGAGCCATCATTATAGATATCTTTACTAGTCTGAGAGAAAAGAAACAACAACTTACAATGGACTCAGTAAACGTCAGTCATGAAGTCACCTACTCCAGTCAGGATTTCAGCAGCCTGTCCATTAATGTCACTGACATTGTGAGGCTGATCTGTTACGTCATCATCTCACCTGTCATTTCAGTATTTGGTATCATGGCAAACATTGTCAACATCCTTATATATTTTAAGTAAGTCGGTAAGTTCTGTTTGATATATGTCTGGGTAACCTAAGTTCTGTTTGATATATGTCTGGGTACCCTTGGCTTAAGCAGGAGGTGACGGTTTACCTGGGAATGCACTTTTTTTTTTGTCCTAGCCAGAGTATAGCAGGCTACCCTACTGGTCCACTCTGTTGTCCAGTTGGAGTCACTGCAAGTGTTTCACGGTCTTCACTGGGCACCCCCCCCCCACCTCTCAAAGTATGCACACATCGGACAATGCCCATATTTGAAATAGGACACTGAGTGCCTGGTTGTATAATTTAGTGGGCGGACAGGTAATCTGTGACTGGTAAATGAACCTGTTCTGCTGTGTGGACGTTAGACGACAAGAGGGATACATACAAGTGACGGACAGCATGTGTGTGCGAGGGAGTCGACGGACTTTAAAACGAGGCGGGGGGGGGTGAGCGGTGACCGCGTGGGTGGACAGACGGTTTTGAACCTCACTAGGGTGATAACTGGTGGTGTGTGTTAAGTCCTTGTAAGGATAAGATGAAATCTCTTAAATTCTATAAAGCTCTAATGGTATGCGTTTATGATGCCTTATTTCACCCCTATCATAGCCGATAGAGCAATGGCAATGGACGCAACACGGGAGATATAGGTATGTGACTGGACACACCGGGAGCCAAAACCGTAGCCGACAGCATGCAGATTGAGCTGGTGGTGTAGCTGTGCTAACTTTGAGTTCCTGAGACTTGTATTGTTGTTTGTTTGTTTTTTCAGATACTTGTATATATAATGTATTTATGTTTCTTCTAATATAATCTCCAGACACGGTCTACATGAGTCTGTCAACATCAGTCTAATGACTCTGGCTGTGACTGACATGGCAGGACTTATCGCCTGTGTTTCATACGGAATTGGTATTAACCCTTTCATGATTTCAAAAACAGACTTGTCGTTCGACCTAATGGACATATCCTACTGGACCGGAGGTAAATTGCACATTACATGTAATATAGACAGATATGCAACATCTAATACCATGTATGTTATTATCATTACATGTAATATAGACAGATATGCAACATCTAATACCATGTATGTTATTATCATTACATAATTATGACCTGAAAAATTTCCCTTGGTTCTCACCGTACACTAAACCCGGGACCCTCGGGTCAAGAGTCGAGTACTTTACAGCACGACTGTTATTCACAGGTGTAAATAAGCAAAGTTTAGTAAACATTTTTAACCTTTTTTTTTTATAAAAGGTCATGTTTATATATACTTTATTCTCTGAACCCATTCCTCGCCTATATCTAAATCAACCACTCTATCACAGGATGATATATTTGTGTCATATTTTCAAATGCAATGAAATTTTTGCAGTCACTTATCACATAAATAGGAAGGTATATTTAAATGTCAATAAATACATTTATATCAAAAATGATTAAGCTATTTTGAAATATTCTAAATTGTTGAGTGCAGGGCAGGGCAAAAATTATGAAATAAAAATAAAGTCGTACGATATGTATGAAAACTAAATACCTGTCCATACGATATCTATTATAATAAACAAATGATTTCCCTTGTTTGTTAGCTTTGATTTATTTTATTCTCTGTCCCCTCCAGCATTTCCCCGTGTGTTGTTCTCCAAGATGGCGTGTTGGATCACAGTGTACGTCAGTCTAGAGAGGTGTGTCTGTGTTGTAGCCCCGCTCCACGTCAAGACACTGATCACACCAACAAGAACTGTCTTGATACTGACCCTACTGTATGTGGCAGGTGTAGTCACCAACTTCCCAATACTCTATCTAGGGGCACTGTTTCTAAACTGGAAATATGACCCAGTTGGGAATAGAACGATTTTAAGAATGGTCATGAGAGACAATTATTTTGAAGTCAATGTCATCAGTACTCCTATAAATACAATCACTTTTTTGGCATCTTTCGTTCTGATCATCTTGTGTACGTTGATCTTGGTGGTGGAACTTCACAAAAAGTCCAAGTGGAGACATACTTCCGGCTCCATTGAAGCTTTACTCCCGCATCACAGCATGTCGAAACGGGACACAACTCTAGTCAAGACAATAGTAGTTTTATCAGTCGGGCTTATATTTTGTTATCTCCCTTACACGGCAAACTGCCTTTTGGGTTCTCTGCTTGATGAATTTAGAGTAGACGGCAAGTACAACAAGTTATACACCGTCATGTGGTCATTTTCATGGCTGTTTGAAACTCTAAACTCAACCACAAATGTATTTATTTACTACAACGTCAGTACAAAGTATAGAGAAACGTGTAAGCACCTTTTTACCTCTAGAAGGCTCAAAAGATTGTGAGACGCTCTGTAAGTCTTTAGTTGACCCACAAACAGACGTAAAGTTTTAGTGTATTTATTGTTAATACAGGAGGAAGTAAGACTTACGAAGAAAACTTTCTTGTTTCTACTATTCTAACATGAATGTTATTGTATTTCAAAGTTCATATAATTATCATTTATACATGAGGGTAACCTACCTTTACATAGTACAATTTTATATAGTTAAAACAAAGATTTTGGTGCAAAAATTCGATGGCATATATTTTTTTATTATCAATATACTTATGTTTGCTAAACAAAATCATACTAAAAATAACTAACGCAGATGGCAGTGTTTTGTTCACACTTATTGCAAATTTCATTAGCATCCCAGAAACTGAGCTGTAATCCCATTAGTATGCACCAATTTTGAAAATGAATCATTCATACAGAAAACTAGCCTATTATGTTTTCTTTAGATGATAGGGTAAAATAACAAAGTACCAATTTCTAGAAATTATTTGTTTCGTTCGCAGCAGCATAAGGTTTAGTCTTTTTGTTTTACTTAAATAAAAGAGCACCAACATATAAATCTTTATAATGCCATTTTTTTTCTTCCTTTTAAATAAGATTGTATTCAATACGTTGACAACTTAATAAATCTATTATACTATTAGGTTTAACTTGACAGTATTATTCACACTATGGTCAAGTTTTTAGGATTCAGGGAACAAATGAAATCAAATAAAAAAGTCTAACTTGGAGCCGCTAAAAATTCATGGAATAATCGCGTGTGGCTATACTTCCGCATTTTCTGCCATTTCCTAATGATGAATTCACGCAATCAAAACACATTCAGCTGCAATACAATCATCTGCACTAAATAATAATATCAGAGTTCACTAAACTGCATACTGTACACAATACTACTATCACATATAGTACTAAATATGGTCCAGTTTTAGTGGAGAAATATATCTGCATTAATGATTGCTGCATGGAGCACTAACCTATATGTATTCATACAAAATCTGATGTCTAGAGGACCCTACAGGTACATTTGCTTTCTACCTTTTACCCTCCATGACAGCCCTGTACATGGGCGTATTTTGTTATTTTGAGAAAACAGTCTTTTGTCAAAGGAATTCGCATGGCAAAGTGTAAGAAAGAGGAACGTCCATTCTGTGTCAACTCTGCAGTCCACCATCCGACAGTTGTTTAACTGTTACACACAGCTGACTCATACTTAAAACAATATTTTGCTTAACTGACATCTGACATTTAATCTTACTTCTTATGAGCTAATTTTTAAAGTTTACTATTTGTAAAGAACGTCAAGATATTTATAATTCAACGTTTATGGCGTTGAATAATATTTGTGTGACATGATGGAATTGATTTCAAAACTTAGGCCTACATATGTAATAATTCACCGTATAGAGAATATTTTTGATAAGTTATGCTGCTAATGTACGGGGATATAGGAACTTTAAAATATAATAGTACATTGAATAATCACTATTCAGTATACATAATTTTTAAATCGAAAAAAAAGACACGCTATATTTTATTCGGATTTCGACAAAAGAAAACATCAATTATGACAGGAGCGGATATATGTAAGCCGGGAGTATCAGAGGATATCGGTAAGCAGGGAGTATCAGAGGATATCGGTAAGCCAGGAGTATCAGAGGATATCGGTAAGCCGGGAGTATCAGAGGATATCGGTAAGTCGGGAGTATCAGAGGATATAGGTAAGCCGTGAGTATCAGAGGATATCGGTATGCCGGGAGTATCAGAGGATATAGGTAAGCCGGGAGTAACAGAGGATATAGGTAAGCCGGGAGTATCAGAGGATATAGGTAAGACGGGAGTATCAGAGGATATCTGTAAGCAGGGAGTATCAGAGGATATCGGTAAGCCAGGAGTATAAGAGGATATAGGTAAGCCGGGAGTATCAGAGGATATCGGTAAGCCGGGAGTATCAGAGGATATAGGTAAGCCGGGAGTATCAGAGGATATAGGTAAGCCGGGAGTATCAGAGGATATAGGTAAGCCGGGAGTATCAGAGGATATAGGTAAGCCGGGAGTATCAGGCGGAGACGAAGAGAAGATGCTCTTTTTTAACGGATACTGTGGAAAAAAGCTTTCAGGTGCGAAATTGTGGGGCCATTATAAAGTTGGGGCCCAGAATCGATGCGCCCGCCGTGAAATCTGACTCTGAGTAATGGACGACAAAATGCCCAAATTAGAAACATTAAAACCAATATAAGCGCTTGCCATTGGTGAACTTCTTCGTCTGTCGTATATTTTAAGAAGTTACAGTCTGAAAAATTGGAGCTGAAATGTGTGAAATCTTTTTCCTTGTTTGTAGCATTGATCTGTTTAGTCAATACTATGATGTCAGATTTAATCACACCTGATAATGTCGCACAACTCTTTATGAGTCACTTCTAAACAAATAAAAAAATGTATCAAGAAACCAAACAATGAATACTTTATTCTTAAATTATTAATTAAGGTTAGAGTATACTTATTCAAAACAAAGATGATCTATTTTAACTGTACCTAACGACGTTATGAAAACAAACAAAAAAATGTTTCAACAGTTTTCATTATTGATTAGAGAATAAAGATTGTTCCCCTTGGTACATTCTCTGGACATTTTAATTACATTCTAAGACACCCCCCTCCCCCATCCTTTCCCCCACCTTGTCTAATAAACGTGAGCACATTGAATGAAAGTAAATAGTGCGCTATAGGAGTAAATTACAAAGTAAACACTAATGAATGGATTGCCTAACTGGTAATTATAGAAACTGCTAAATAATATAACATATAAAAACAATATAATAACCGAAAGAAAATGTTCGATTACCGACCAAAAAAATAAAAATCCCTAATAGTTATATTTGTGGCGTTAATGAGGAAAAAACACCGTGTTAAATTTTTTTTTTTAGTAAAAAAAAAATGTCAGAAGAAATATTTTTATCACGATACTAAACTAACAATGACCGATGAAGAGTTAAATACACCCAGAAGCTTAGGAAGAGTACTGCTTGTTGTGCAGCCTCACCAGGTGTCGTACTAGGAAAGTACTCTTGAAGAATGATGTTAATTTTGTTTATTTTGCAGGGCGCCACCTTAGCTAGCTTTGACTCTGCATGCACCTACCTATACAACATGATGAAATGAATAAAAAATGTCTTCGCCGCGAGATATCTCTCTTTCGTCATCACAAAGTTGATGTTTTTTTTTAGTAAAGTATTTAATCGAAAATTGAAATAAGGGACGATGTCATAACAAGTACAGATTGAATGAAACTGTTATTCTTTGGTCTCAATAGTCCACAGTTTGTAGAATTTTAAAGTAACTTATTGATCGATGCACTACACAACCTTTACCACAAGATAAATTTACCTGTTTGTTTATGACACTGAATTTCTCCATTCTTCTTTTCAAGCTATCATTAAATTTACACAAAAAGAAAAATGAACATTACGATGGTATCAAATGTCACCATTCAGCTGATATCTATAGAGAGTGCCAACTTCTTTATTTATTTAAACTTTTTAATATTCGGACCCTTGATCTCAATATTTGGCATGTTGGCCAATGTAATCAACATAGCCGTCTATTATAGGTAAGAAACATCTATCGAATTCAATTTTTAACATTGTACATACAAATGTGTGAAAAATATTAAATAGACGAAGATAAAGTCATACTCACATTTGGTGAGACTAATTAGAACAAATACCTAAGGCCATCTGACAATACGGCCCATAAACAAATATACTTGAACTGTTAGTGTTTGCTTTTAATGCAGCAATATCTAAGTTTTAAGGTCGATATCTAACATTAATGTTAATGCCTTCTGTTTACACATAGTTTTGTTGAATATCTGAGTAAAAGAAACGATTAGGTCATCATCAAAACATCTTTATTCGTTCACATTGTGTATTGAAAGGGGAAAACATACATCCTGTTGGACTTAAATTGTGTCACTGTTTTAAATATCAAGCTGCCTAAACAGTTGGGGATCATAAAGATGAATATGTTGAAGATTATGTGGGACCAAAAGCTGGTAAACAGCAGCCATGCAAATATCCCCTAAATTTTCATTTTCTTACGGTCCTTAATTTACTTTTGCATATGGACCCAAAATCGCCTTTGCCTAGAGATTCCAAATGTTCCTTTTTTAATGAATCCGAAGATTAATTTGCCGAGTGCCCTAAATAATCATTTGCACAGAGCCCTAATTACTCATTTGTCTTTGGTCCCAAAAATACAACATCGTCTTTGTTCTTAGTATGACCGGTGTGCAAGACACATGCCATTTTTAGATTACTTTTGTTATAAATAATGATTATACTATTAGATTAAAGTAAAGTAAAGTGTTGTTGTTTTCCCCTAATTATGCGTTCTATTTGTTGCATAATTTACCTTCACGATATTTTTCACACATAAATTAATCCGTTGGAAGCAAGACGAGCTAAAGTAAAAATGACACTGAACAACTTTTTTCATTTTTCTTAATAGGAAGACTGTATTACTAATTGGGAATAAATTACAAAAAAACACGTTTTTAAAATTTACTATTCAAATATTTTTTTTTGTTTACAGACAAAGAACAAAAGACTCTGTCACTGTTAGCTTGTTGAGTTTATCAGCCTCCGACTTTTGTGGTCTTGTTACTGCGTTGTGGTATTGCGTGGGTTCAAATCCTTTGTTTCTACAAATGGTGGACTTTGTTTACATTCCTCGTGAATTCTTGACTCTCACAGCAGGTAATGTAAGTACAAATGGTCACTGAATGGGGACAAATGTAAATTGATGGACGCTTGACTGGTTTAAATTCTAATAGAACCTTGGTTACACTTACAATTAACTCTGGCAGAGTATAGATTAGAAGTAAAACGGCTATTACTTTATTAGAATGTTTAAAGTAAAATTTAGTTGGTTGTCACACAGTGTCTGAGTTTACATCACTAGTTGACATGATTACTAAACATGGCGACTTTTTGTGTTGCTCAGTTTCTATGTTCAATTATGACCTGAAATGTTCAGTATAGTATACAAAAGAAATATGATCTTAAATACAGGATTTTAATACAAATAAAAAATGACAAAGGAATCTAGTTCAAGTGCGTGGTTTTTTTTTTTAATATTTTAAATAGCTCCCAAAAAAAACATTAAAAATCTTGGAATTCCAGTGTTATTCAAGTTTAAACCATCTTGAGGAAATCACGAAATCCCATCACATGGCTCTGGAAGGGAATGGGAAATGTCGGAGCTTTTTAGGACTTAGTAAACGAAAATATTTATTCAATTTCCTATTACCATTCCCATTTATGTGCCCCCCCCCCCAAACGAGATTCAATAAATTCTGTTTTTTTTTCTTGGAAAAAAGGATAAAATCAGAATTGAAAATTTAGATAATCTGTGATTGTATTAAAATTTATCCTTTTTTAATTTTTATTTTAAATTAACATATTCCCATCACAGATAGAAAGTCGATGGCACTTTTGGTTTAGATTGTAGATGAAGTAGATTTTTAACGGCTTCTATTACTAGCCACTCATAGTTGTGCGGGGGGCGTTGATATTGTGACTTTTAGAAATACTATGACATGACTCTTTTACCTCATATCACACTGTCTAGACTGGGGATCATTCTCAAGACCTCTGGTCATTAAATTAACCACCACACAACAGATACTGTAATCAGGCCCGTAGCCAGGAATATTGGATTGGGGGGGGGGCCGAAGACATTTTCGGAATTTTTTCGAAGGGAGGGGGGTGTGCCGAAAAAATGATCCTGGGGCACAGGGGCGGATCTAGACAACTTTGACGGGGGAGGGCAAAAAATTGACCCCGGGGGGGGGGGGGGCAAAACTGTTTTCATTGTTGAAAATTGTCTTAGAACATAAAATATTTCGATAATTTACTGATGTATTACCTAAACTTGCTGTAACGGGGGGGGGGGGCATGCCAACAGGCCCCTCCCCTAAATCCGCCCCTGGTGGGGTAGAAGAAATGTTCGGGGGGGGCGAAAATGGAGGCGCGAAGCGCCGAAAGTTTGCAACGGAGAGGAGGGGTTTGGGGAGGGGATCTCAGTGAGTCCCCTCCCCAAGAAATTTTTTGTAGTTCCATATCTGGAATGGTGCATTTTAGTACCGATTGTTTAGCTTTTAATTAGAAATATATAATTTTTACTACGTTTCAATAATGCATGGCATGTGGCAGTTTTGTTAAAAATAATTTAAATAGTAAAGAGTTTTAATGATAATAATGTACTGAGGCTGAGCAATTTCTTATTCCTGTTATAAATATATTGCCCATTTGTTCTGCTACACAATTGTTACATAATAGATACCGGATTTATATTATTTTACTGTTTATTTAACGTACAACCCGGGAAGAACGACAAAGATGCACGAATATAGCTTAGCTATTTGTCTGATATTGAAAACAAAGAACAGATCTATCAACAACAACAGTCGAAATTATTCAATTTAAAATAAAATTAATTCTGCTAAAAAGTAAATTTGCAAATTAAATAACATCACTCAGAAATCACTGAGTTACTTTATTATTTTATTATACATTGGCTATGTATAAAATGAAGTCAGAAGCCAATGTTATTTTATTAACTTATTTAAGTTGCTAGTTGTCCTCAGAAGATATCAATATATAAAACTATTACAAGGTTGCGAACAGGCCCATCGACATAAATTTCGGGCCCCTGGGCAGGGGTTACACGGGCCCCCGTGCTGATATTAATATTTTAAAATGTTGATAGGCCAGCTCAGTCCGGGTCCCTAAAACTCGCCGGGCCCCTGGGCATTGGCCCCCTTGCCCTCCCACACACTTGTCGGCACTGGTTGCGAACTTATCTTATAATACGTTTCAAATTTACAAACGTCGTGGTTTAGCACTGAATTTACCTATAAATGCTTCAGCATTCAGATTGTCTGTTAAATCTTATTTCAAATGCAAGCAGGAAAAGATTGCTTAGACGCTTTTGTAAAATTGATCTGCGATATGGGGTGAGCATTCGTGTGAGGGTTGAGAAACTGTTCTCACACACGTCTGTTGAAGCCCCAAATGCCAATGCTGCCCAAAATACCCAGAAGTAAACTTCAATAAGATTCAATCTTTTATGCCCAAAAATTAGATAAGCTATATATGTAAGTAAAGTAGCCTGAATGATTGCCAAAATATAAACTTTTAAGTTTTTATTATTATTGATTTATTGAACAAAATGATTGATGTTTTATAGCCGTTATTATTAAAATTTTCTCAAAAAGCTCACATCATGCACGGGGGGGGGGGCTCAGGTCATGAACGGGGGGGACGAGGCTTAGCCCCTAGGCCCCCTCTGGCTACGGGCCTGACAGTATGTCAGACTTCAGCCTATATATTTTGATACTTTTGTTACCATTTATTCCTTTTAATAATCTGGTTACTGAAATTTTGTGTTTTACTTTAAGTGTAATTTCGGTGCAATACTTTACAAATATAATTTATCACAGCACCACAGACATGAAAAAAAGAAATGATTACATTAAAATTTAGAGGGTCATTGTAAAAAATGTGTTCTGTTTCAACATATACTGTTTCAAACCTATACTATTTCATTGTGTTCTGTTTGTCTGTTTCAGCTTTACCACGAGCATTTTTCTCTAGACTGACCTGCTGGATCACAGTCTACATCACTGTGGAGAGATGTCTGTGTGTTGCGGCCCCGCTCAAGGTCAAGGGCATGCTGACATCTAAAAGAGCGACGCTCGTCATACTCTGCCTCTTTGTTGTAGGGTTTCTGGTCTCCTTCCCCAGGGTGTATCTCCACAGTGCTTTCCTCGTTTGGAAGTTAGACCCTGCCCGGAATAAATCGTTGCTGGGACTAGGGTACGGTTCTAATTTTCTGCAAGTCGATGAAGTTGGTGGATCGTTCAATACTCCGAGTCTATTGATACCGTTCGCGATATTGATTTTCTCCACAACAGTTGTTATTGCCGAACTGCAGAGAAAATCGGTATGGCGCATGTCCGTCGCCAGTTCTGGCGGAAACAGTGGGGCGAAGTTTCTAAAACGAGACAAGGTAGTGTTCAAGGTCACCTGCAGTCTGGCGGTTGCGCTGATCGTCTGCTACCTGCCCCAAACTGCCATCTTCATCGCCCTGCCCATCTTCCCAGAGTTCAACATCAGCGGAAGTTACTCCGTGCTGTATCTACTTGTCTGGAACGTCGCATGGACATTGGAGTCGATCAATTCCAGTTCCACGATATTTATTTATTACTTGGTCAGCTCCAAGTACAGGACTACATTCAAACAAATGTTTCACATGAAATAATAGCAGTACTATTGTTGTCAATAATATAGCTGTACTAATGTTGTCAATGTAATTGCAATACAAATGCTGTAAATACTCAGTACTTAAAAAAAGGTGTCTGTTGACAGTACTGAACATCTGAAATTAAATTATTATACAGCAATGAGATTCATACGTCTAGTCACAATCATAATACATGTAAATGCTAGACTAATAATGATTATATTTATTTTATAATCTTTGTTAATACAATCATAGGCAGAAGAATGCATACTTTGTTCATACGACATTCATTTATTCCCCAATCTATTTATTAATCTCTCTATGCAACTTCTCCTTAAGTCTATCTGTCTATTCACATTTATATCCATATCTATTAATCTTTTCGATTTTATGTCTCTCCCTTTCTCACTCTCTCTCTCTCTCTCTCTCTCTCTCTCTCTCTCTCTCTTTCTCTCTCTCTCTCTCTCTCTCTCTCTCTCTCTCTCTCTGTGTGTGTCTTACTTACTCTGTCTCTTTCATACTCTCTGGAAATAAATGACTTAAATTTTCTTTCAAAATCTCCATTCACCATAGTTGATCTACAGTTTTAAAACTAGGTTTATTTAAGATACAATAAATGTGTGACATAATAGGATAAGATGTCTCAGAGATTCACTGGAAGAAAATGTTATTGGTATAATTAATTACATATTCATCACTTGACCAATGAACAAGTACCACATCTTAGTCCCAGAGAAAAAAAAAACAAGTTTTATTAAATTAAATATCTATTGATCTTGAATACCAATTAAATACCCTATTTAACGATTAATAAAATATATACACTTGCGAACTTTTTCCTTCATTCTATAATTCAAGCTAAAAAAAAAGTATTCAGTATCTTTGAAAAATTTAGAATTTAGTTAGACTGAACACACTTGGTCTACATATGAATTGCAAACTTCAGTGAGTACATATTAAATGACAATTACTATCATCATCATATTATATTCCCCCATTTAATAATATTCATTTCAATTGATGACAGCTGTTTTTCGTCACGAAATTGACAAAGGGTTACTTGATTACACATTTCCACCCTAATATTGATTTTTTAAATCATAATTTTCAGCACGAAGATAAAAAATCACAAGGACTCAATTAAAGTTCAGAATTGTAATTGTAAGAACGTTATAACTAATAACATTCTATTTGTAATAACACCCTCATGCTACTAGCGAGTGTGAGAAACCAATTATTACTGGTGAAGCAATATCTGAGAGTATAACACACAATTTGGCGAAGATTTGTGTTAAAACAGTCGAATGTTTCCATGATAATTGTCGTCAATTATGTACCTTTTGAAAAAACTGAATCTTCACTTAGACAACTAAACGTGTCAAATTGTTCATTTAGGTCTTTGAATTTAAAATCTACAATTTTGGTTATTTTTTAAAGTATCACATTGTTTACTTTATAACTTGAGAGAAAAATTTCCAATTTGATGTTTACCTCTTTTGGCTTTTTTCTTTTTAGCATTAGCGCGTAACAAAGAAATAATAACCGACATTTAGCTAGTGTATGAATGTTACAATTTACTTCGGTTTAAGGCTAGAGTGTAACACTACGCAAGCTTATTTTGGTCCAAGCCTTCTGTTTCCAGTTCAAGTAATCTCATGACATAATTTGTGTGTACATAAACTTGCCTTTATATCTTCATCCTTGTAAAAGCATTACATATGACCCGTGTAAATGATCAGAATAATGTGCTATTACTGCAGCATATCTGTTTGGCCATTTATCAATCATTTTGGTCATATTAGCTTTATGTTTTTCTATAACTACCGTCTGCTGATACTGAAGTTGGCAGTAAATCCATATGATCTAATTGTCCGATGCCTATAATGCATCGATGGTGATTTGACCATTTAAAAGTACTTTAAGAAATACTCTACTTTGATCGTTTGTTTCAATAAAGTCTTCTTTTGACCACACAAAACACACACACATATGGTTTCATTTGGGTTTACTGACCTCATGTAATGACCGTAATACGGCTCGCGTAGCCAGGACATTGTCATAGTTGAGTGATGAAAGTATTTAGTTGTTAGTCACGAATTGAAAGATATTTTCACCAAACATTTATCCAGCAAAGTAATTAAAAAACAAATTTCAAGATGAGCTGCATGGACTTGGCCAATGCTAGTCACGTGAGTGATGACGTCGGGAGTAACGGCTATGATTTAAATATACCAGATGACATCACGGAGATGATCAGGCTTGTTTGTTATGTCATCTTGTCTCCTGTCATCTCCATTGCTGGCATAATGGCGAATATTGTAAACATCTGGGTTTATTACAAGTTAGTATAAATTAAAATAATGACAAAGTAAGTGTGTTGCTATGTATGTCCACATATTGTTTGGTGGTAACTGCAGAATTGTCTATTTGTGCATTCCTTTCACAAACAGTAATTTAGTACGAATATAATTTACATGAGGCCAAATAGTGTTAGCCATAAACTGACAATGTTGAAACTGCCCACGCCTTGAAATGACAAGTTGCAAAATGATCTGTCCTCTAAGCAAAGTCAATTATTTGTGTAAACCATGTTTCATTATACTCAGTAAAGCATTATTATATTACCAATACAAACCATGTTTTATTATGTTCAGTAAAGCATTAATATATTGACAATACAAACCATGTTTTATTATATTCAGTAAAGCATTCTTATATTGCCAATACAAATCATATTTTAATATATTCAGTAAAGCATTAATATATTACCAATACAAACCATGTTTTTTTATGTTCAGTAAAGCATTATTCTATGGCCAATACAAACCATGTTTTATTATATTCAGTAAAGCATTATTATATTGCAAATACAAACCATGTTTTAATATGTTCAGTAAAGCATTATTCTATGGCAAATACAAACCATGTTATATTAATCTCCAGACATGGTTTAAGTGAGTCGGTCAACGTAAGTTTCTTGACTCTAGCAGTCACTGACCTCATGGGACTTCTCTTTTGTATTTGGTATGGCATCGGTGTGGATCCCTTGTTGACATCTAGAACAGACTTAACATTTGATTCTCTAGATGTCACTTATATAACAGGAGGTAAAGTTCAAAATTCTCTGAACATAACTATGCATACCATGTCTCTGAATTTATACTCAAACTTAATGTTATATTTAAACAGTTTCAAATGCATTAATACAAAAAAGGATAAGTGCAGAAATGTTTATCATTTTGTTTAAAAATTATTTATTTAAATAACAACAGCAAAATAATAATAATAATAAAACAATATCTCATTGTCATATTTGTAGTTTTAGCTTTGACAGCAATATGTTTGCACAAGTGTAGAATTCATATGTTTTTGTTACCCATGCGCCTTTTGTTTCCTTAACTTATGTCAGGTAGCCATTTAAAGTCAGGTGGTTGTAAGGGATTTTAAACCGACTTTTACCAGTACCTTGGACAATGTTATAGTTCTCACCAAGGATCGAACCCGGGACCTACTGGTGGACAACCGAGCGCTCTACATCGCTTGACCATCAGTGTGTAAAAAAAAGTCCCTGTACGGATGAGATGAAATCTCTTAAGATACTAAAAGCCACTAGTCTGGATATTGTTTTATGGCGCCCTTCTTTCATCTCCAAAATACCCGATAGTGCAATGGTGCAATGATACAGGCATCGGGGGAGATAGTGTGGGAACTTTATCCATGAACTGATATGTCCATTGGCCGTACTGGGCATCTGAAAAGTGTTTCTGGCTATTTACTTTTTTTTTTTATAAAAACTAAATATAAAACAATGTTACATCTATAATAATATACAAATGATTGCCCCGGTCTGCTAAATTTGATTGATTTTATTCTCTGTCACCTCCAGCATTTCCTCGTGTGTTGTTCTCCAAGATGACGTGTTGGATCACAGTGTACGTCAGTCTAGAGAGGTGTGTCTGTGTTGTGGCCCCGCTGCACGTCAAGACTCTGATCACACCAACGAGAACTGTCTTGATACTGACCCTACTATACGTGGCAGGTGTGATCACCAACTTCCCCATACTTTACTTGGGATCGTTGTTTCTTACATGGAAGTCTGACACACTTCACAATAGAACATTTATAGGGATGGGGATTAGAGAGGATTATTTCGACAAAAACTCCATCATAAACACAGTTAATGCAGTTTTGTTCCTGAATTCCTTCACAATCATCGCTTGGTCGACAATTATTTTAATCGCACGCCTCCACAAAAAATCGCAATGGCGACAAATTTCAGCCATTACGGGAAACAATTCTGGGTCCAACGGCATTTCTAAGCGTGACACGGTTCTCAGTAAAACAATTGTACTGTTGTCTGTCGCTTTAATTGTGAGTTACCTCCCTTACACAGTCAACTGTATGTTGATGGCCGCCCTTGATGGATTTATGTTGCACGGCAAGTATAACAATTTCTTCTTGGTCATGTGGTCATTCTCTTGGCTACTGGAAACACTCAACTCGACTACAAGTATATTTATTTACTACACAATGAGTACAAAATATAAAGAGACGTTCCGAAAACTGTTTTCGAAAATCATTTCCGCTGTCCAAGAATTTTCAGGAAACTCGTAGACATTATTGGTACGACCAATGTTTTCTTACTGGCCAACGTGAAAGTGATTTTTTTGCATTCCTTTTGAAAAAAAAAAACAGAAAAAAAATATGGATCCTTTCTTGACCCCTCTCCCTCCTTGCCAAATGACGCCCCTACGGTACAATAAACTAGTGGTCACCAACCCTTGGGCCGCCTAAGAAAAATTAAATTATTTTATTTTTAGTAATTTCTCTGGTGATTGTGAGACTTTCCATGGACGTCCCCTCCCCGCTTCCAGTGGGCTGCAGTTAAATTAGCAAACGCTGAACCGGTCCGTGGCAAGAAAAGGTTGGGGACCACTGCTATCAGAAACTAAATAACAGAAACTTTGTTTAAGTCAATGGACGAGGAATCATTTAAAAAGTGAGGCACTTTCTTTACAAATGTTTGTCTGCAGGATTATTATTCGTTATTTATTAGTTATAAAAAAAAAGTTGAGTAGTCTGAATTTAGGTCAGCTAGTCTTGTGGCTAGGCTAGGTGTGTTTGGAAGTAGGGAGCGACCGATATGCCGTTTTACCGATACCGATATTTTTTCCAGCATTTTTGCCGAAACCGATACCCATATTTTGCTATTAATGAAAGGGTGGGTGTCTTGCAGATGAAGAAGATTAGAAGAACAAAAGATTTGAAAAGACAGACCGGAAGACCGAAGTCAGAAACGCAAACCATGCCTGCATAATCTCAGAAATCTGCATATTTATTGTTAAAAATTAAACTTATAACAAACAATTTGTTGTTTTTACTTTTTACTTGTACACAAACAGAAAAGTAAGATAAAGTTGTAAATAATTAATGTGAAACTAAAAAAGTAAAAATGTATTAATTTTTAATAGTAACTTTACTAGCTTGTGAAAGTTGTGATGAAATTAAAATAATTTTCTTCGTTAATCTTTGTAATTTTTACTGAATTTACTTGTTTCAGATTTTTTAAAAAGTTAAAAAAATTAAAAACACTTAATTATATCAATAAATCACTCCACTCAGGTGAACAGTTAACTGGAAGTCTGTAAGTAAACTTTAACTCTGTAAACCAAAACCAGTTTAGAGTTACTAGATTTGTAAAAAAAAAAACAAAGTATCGGCAGCCCAAAAACGGCCGGTCCGATTGTGCCATTATCTGTTCGACTATCGGTCGCTGCCACCAAAAATCGGCCGATCCGATATTAACCAATAGTGCCAATATTGGTCCGAACCGATACCGATCCGATTATCGGTCGCTCCCTATTTGGAAGTAATGTTTCCTGAATGTGTTATTTATCGCGAATATGAAATGCGATTTATCGCGAATTTTATGATGCGATTTTGCTCGTAAAACTGTTTACTGGCCTATAATGTATTAAGACCAATGCATCTTATTCGTGCTACATGCTAATTTGGTCCGAAAATTACTGGCAACATGCTTCTTCTGAAAATTCAATGTAGGAGACTCGTAGGTATTAGTTATGCTAAAGCGAACCGTGTGTACATTGAGTAAAAAGGTCAAGACATTTAGTCAAGTTAATACTGAAAATGATCTTTTAGGTCTTTCATTATTTGTATAAAAGAAGTAAAGCCGTTTCCCCAAGTATTTAAGTGTTTATTGAAGTAATGAACCACTCGGCAACCACTTGCCTTCATAAATCATAACTTTATATTTGTTCATTTTGATTAAGGCATCAGAATATGAAATCATTTTGGTTCTGTAAAACTTCGAATGTTGTCACTTTGAAAATAAATCATAAAGTGGAAATAAAAAAAAAATTGTAGAATTAATTTATTTCTTTTTATTTGACAATGAAATTCTATACATGAATTGTGAAATAATAGCATAGAATTATATTTAGTAAATCATTTTGTTGAGTTCCATGTTATACTCCAGAGATGTATGATATTTATGTAGCAGACGATTTACTTGATGGGTCGGTGGTGGCTATTCTGTTGCCCTTCTGATCTACGTAATGCAGATTGAATGCCCGTACCTCCGTGGTGCCATATGTTAGTGGCTCGATTTTAGATCAAGTAATCAATATTTTCACGTCATACTTCACACAAAAGCGTCATTAGTAATTTGATTAAAATAATGCCGATCAGTGGCGTAAACTGGATGGGGCGATCCGTTCCGGGCGGGACCTAATTAGCCATCAGCCGGAGCGGCATTTTTCACTATTTTTACTGTTTTTTAAGCTCGGGGATCGGCAGATTTAGAGTCCGTCACGAGTACCAATAATGTTAGTTACACCACATTGGGCGATTTATTATTGTGTTTAATTCAACACATACTACGTTCCAAGTTTCAATCTATTTCTCTCTACATAAGCTATCAAACTAGAGATATAGAGATTGTGGATCATTTAAATTATAAGTCATAAGAAAGTCAAGTTATCTATTATAGATCATATTTGATAACTCATTACCAATACCTTGTTAGCAGGTCCGTTTTTATCCCCACTTTAGCCGAGACTGGAATGACTGTTGATGGTAGTTACCACTTGGCTGGGGTTTAAACCCATATCCTGCAAAATGTTTCAAGTGATTTCAACATTATCCTTCACCAACAAGGTCACCAACTCATAGTCACAATAGAACTAGATAAGTGTAGCATAGGTGCGTTTTCAATATTAAAAGTTATATCAAGAAAGAATTGGACTACAGATATAAAAAGGATATAAATCTTATAACATACGTTATTGTAGCATTTAGATTGGCAGTAATGCTAGTATTTACATTATAACCAATATCGCCACATTAACTGCAAAACTAACATCGACTGTAACGGTACATTTGTTATATACCCACTGAAACATTATATTCATAGCAAGATTGTCTGTGTGTTTTTTTAATTATACTTTTCGTCCTTATAAAAATTCACTTATCGCTTATTTGTTTACATCGTTAACTTTGTTTGAAATAATGATACAAGACTTTGTTCATTTAAAGTCTGTAATACCATAAAAGTAACGGCGAAGTTGGTTTCACATAAAGATAGTGTGTTTATTAGCGTACAGGGAGTTGTAAAAATATTGAGGTTAAACAAACAACACTTTTAATTTGAATGCTATTCACATTTCTATTGAACTCGTGCACCCTTTGACTAATTGGCGAAACATTAGTTCAAATATCTATTTAAATAATAGCGAAATGGGTTGTCCGTTAAATCAAAAGTAAAGAATTAATACAACAGTATTCCAGTTTAAAATCGTCAAACGTAAACAATAGCAACAACAATCATGCAAAAATCGGATCTGTCCGAAACCGAAAATAAACTAGCCCAGTGGTCGGCAAACTTATCAGCCAAAGAGCCAAATATGAACATAAAAACAATGAAAAAAAATTGGGAGCCAAATCTGCTTGTTTAGTAAACTTTTATTACACTAAATAAGTAGTACACTAAATAAGTTGTATACTAAATAAAACTAAATGCCAGAGCCGCACTTAAGGAGCCAAAGAGCCACATGCGGCTCCGGAGCCGCACTTTGCCGACCACTGACCTAGCCTACCGGTCAAACCTAAGGGAATACAACTCTGTGCAAAGGTTTTGCGGGGTATAACTAGTACTATAATATTAATGTAACATGATCTGTTCCACTGGTCATTGTTTATACAACTTATTAGATTTTTATTTTTTTTTTACTTCCTTAGCTATTATAGTTTTTTTTTTTTGTATTTAAATTGTGCCAAATAATAATGATCCAAGCGGATATCGTCAAGCTTAAAACAACAAAATCGTTAAATAATTGTATATCGTAATTATAATGTAATATTAATGGCCTTTTAAATTGACATTTTACAAAAATGATAACTTAACATAGTTTACAATATAAACAACTTCAAAAAATGAGATTAATAAATAATTGTTAACTGAAAATAAGAAGTCAATTTTGTCAGTGAAAAAAATGTAATGAGGGTCTTAGTAAGTGAGAAGTTGATGAAAGTTAACATCATAATTGAAGTATGAAATGTAACATTATTAATTTACACGTAATTGTGAGTTGTATTTGTCCAGCAAGATATCGAAATAATAATAAAACATAAGAAAAATAAGAATGGTTTAATGAATTGGATCGTATACAAAATGTTAAGACGTTAAGTCTTGTTTTAGTATCTGGGCTGCTACATCTTTACATCGTATTGACCAGAACATGTGCACTGTCTTGTTTTAGTATCTGAGCTGCTACAGTTAACCAGAACATGTTCCTTGTAGCGGTTAGAAAACTGAAGTGTAGTGATTGAGAAACCTAAACGTAGTGAATATAACTTATACATAGTAGTAATGAAAACCTATACACTTACAGGGTATTGATTGAAACATCAACAGTCTAGTGACCAGAAAATGTTCAGCATAGTGGCCACTGCATCTATAGTATAGTGCTTAAAATATCTATAGTACAGGGATAAAACACCTACAGTGTAGTGATCATCGGGGACAGATGGTCGTGCATGAAAATGTCAGTACCGCATTGATAGCTGTCACTA
Organism: Bulinus truncatus; assembly: GCA_021962125.1. Lineage (NCBI taxonomy): Eukaryota > Metazoa > Mollusca > Gastropoda > Planorbidae > Bulinus > Bulinus truncatus. Next base: position 1,140,075 of record JAGDYQ010000151.1, read on the forward strand.
TTTACTGATGCACTTTTTGTCTTTGGCATGGTAGTGTAAACTGAGTGACCAGTCAATTAATGCTAGCTAGATCTTTATGCCAATGATATGTACATATGAGTAGATTTACGGAGCCGGGATTCGATCCAACTCACTCAACACAGCAGGAGGGCACCACAGGAGTCTGTAAAAAAAAAAGTTCCCTCAGCCATAACGGGCTTTGGGGTCGATAAAGTGTAGAATTCATCTGTTTTAATTAACTCGGCATATGAAGGGATTGTGTTTTTTGCACAACACCCAGCCGCCTTTATTTACCCAACTTAAGTCAGGTACCCATTTAAAGCTGAGTGGACTTGTGGGACGACTATGCACCAAATTCCAACTGGAAAAATTCCGAGGATCGAACCCAGGACATTCAGGTCAACAGTTGAGTATCCACACCAGACCGCAATCCGCCCCATACAAAAGGATGTGCAATGTGCATACATCATTCAATTATTCCCCAATCTATTTATTAATCTATCTATAAATGTCTCCTTGTCTGTCTGCCTATTCACATTTATATCTATATCTAGTAATCTTTTCAATTTTATGTCTCTATTTCTCTATCTCTCTCTCTCTCTCTCTCTCTCTCTCTCTCTCTCTCTCTCTCTCTCTCTCTCTCTCTCTCTCTCTCTCTCTCTCTCTCTCTCTCTCCATTCTCCATGGTTGATCTACACTACAGTTTTAAAACTAGGTTTATTTAAGGTACAATAAATGTGTCACAAATTAAGATAAGATGGCTGAGAGATTCACAGGTAGAAAGGTTATTCCCTTAATTTATTACATATTAATTATGTTACCAGTAAATAAGTAGCACACCATATAAAAAAAAACAAGTTTTATTTAATTAAATATCTATTGATCTTGAATACCAACATTAAGTAACTAATTTAACGGCTAATAAAATATATACACACACAAGCTTAAGAAATGGATAGGGGAAGGAGGGGGGGGTATTTATATAAAATTGCGAAATTGTTCCTTCAGCCTATAACCATATTCTCCCAATTAATAATATTCATTTCAATTGATTCCATCTGTATTTCGTCAAGATATTGACAAAGGGCTACTTGATTACACATTCCCACCCTAATATAGATATTTTTTTACATCATTATTCTCAGCTGGAAGAAAAAAAAAACACAATGACTCAATTCAAGTGCAGATTTATAATTGTAAGAAAAATATAACTAATAACATTTTAATTGTAATAACATCCTCATTCTAATAGCGAGTGAGTGTAAGAAACCAATTATTACTGGTTAAGCAATGTCTGAGTTAAACAAACATTTTTGGCTTAGATTGTGTTAAAACAATCAAATGTTTCCAAGATGATTGTCGTCAATTATGTACCAATTAAAAATCTATACGATCTAATTGTCCGCTTCCTACAACGCACCGATGGTAATTTGACCATTTAAAAGTACTTTAAGAAATACTGTCCTTTGATCGTTTGTTTCAGTAAAGTCTTCTTTTGACCACACAACACACACACACACACATTAGGTTTACTGACCTCCTGTGAGGACCGTTGTTAAGACTCGCGTGGCCAGGACTTTGTCATGAGTTCAGTGATGATAGTATTTGTTATTCACCAGATGAAAGATATTTTCCCCACACAGTTGTCCAGAAAGTAATTAAAAAACAAATTTCAAGATGAGCTACCTGGACTTGGTCAACGCTAGTCACGTGAGTGATGACGTCGGAAGTAACGGCTATGATTTAAATATACCAGATGACATTACGGAGATGATCAGGCTTGTTTGTTATGTCATCTTGTCTCCTGCCATCTCCATTGTTGGCGTAATGGCGAATACTGTAAACATCTGGGTTTATTACAAGTAAGTATTACTTCAAAAATGACAAAGTAAGTATGTTGTTATGTATGTCCCAGCCCGTAGCGTGAGGGGGACCAGGGAAGCCAGGCCCAACCTGCGTTTTGTCTGGCCTCCTCTGTTTTTTTGCTCTACTTAGTAATATTTTGGAAGTCTAGACCTAGAATTGAGAATTCAATATTAAAGATTTCAGAAACAGTTGAGAAACCTCTCAGTTTTAAACAGACTGGTATACTGTCCTGTAAATCTCTAAATTATGACAAATCAATAATTTTGAAAAATTTTAATCGTCGCAATTATATATGATGGAGACCACTTGAAACGTCTGTTAGAATAACGGTGGACAGGTCATCTTCTGACTACACGAAAAGTTTTAGACAATTATGAATTGATTATGTATTTTTTTAAATCACTGCTCCAAATTTCATTTAAGATTTTACGCAAACTTGGTTTCCTCGAAATTGACTATATTTGAAAGTCCAAACAATCTATTATAGTCCAAGTTAATAGATTTACTCAGTGTCAGTGCACTAATTGATTCGGTTCTTGAGTCAATTAAGAAATTACAGATTGATGAAGAGTTTAAGAAATTATTTGATTTGATTTTTGTTAAAAAAAACTCTCAAATACTAGTTCTTACAATGATAGCAAAATAACTTGACTGATAAGACACCTACTTCTCAGAATACAAAATATACTAGAACAGCTAAGTTGCATGCTAGATACAGCGACTACTTTATTACGGGGAAAAAATCAAATTCTGCCAGTACCAGATCAGATTCGACCAAGTTAAAATTTCTGACTTTATATAACGGAGTTCTTGATCGAACGATCACAGAAAGATAAAATCGATTAAAATGCACAAAATATGATGCTTCTTAAATCTTTGAAATCACTGACGTCATTCAATCACGACTTTATGAACAAAAATGAGCTCTATACATTAGTTAAATTGTGCGCTTTTGATCTGACAACTACATATGCAAGTTCTGAAACTGAAGTAGCTAAACCATTTCTGGAAACAAAAAGAAAATATATAAAAATTACTGATTTACATGAGTTATCCGACTTTATGTACAGTTATCGAGATGTTTTTCCTTCTCTGTATCGATTAATTGCATCTACATTCATTATTGGTGCATCGACAAGCACCTGTGCATATTCATTTAGTGCTCTGACACGGGTTTCGGCACCAGAACAGGCCCGTAGCGTTTGGGGGGGGGCAGGGGGGCCGGGTCCCCCCCTCTGCGTTTTGTCTGCCCCCCATCTCTGCTTGTTTGTTCTACTTAGTAAAATGTATTGCCTGCCCCCTGCTGTAGAATTTTCACGCTACGGGGCTGCACCATAATGAGGTCATTGCTTCATCAAAGAAATGCTGACCTGGTTATTTTGGCATATGAATCAACGGTCACCAAAAACATTGATCCTGAATTGTTTTTACAGAAATTTAATGATTCAAAAAAAAAGAAGACTTCAATTATGCTAGTAGTCTATAATGTATTAATAGTAGGGATGTGACGGAGCTGATAAAAATCCGCATCCGTCGGATTCGGATTTGGCAAGTACAAATCCGTCGGATTCGAATGCGGATTCGGATTTAGTCAACAGTTGGCTAAAAGGGGGTAAAATACGTTCATGAACAAATACGACGTCTAATCTATGGACAGATGAGTAAGTGTCCAGGAGTTTAGTTTTATCTGTTTGCTTTATTTCAGGTTTTCGAAATTCTCTAGGTTTTTTTAAATTTTAGTTACGATTTCTATAGCCGTGTTTGATCTGAAAACGGTAATTTTTCAAATTCGAATCCGACGGAACTTTTTTTTTAAATCCGTCGGATTCCAATTGGTTCAAAAAACGTCGAAGTTCGAATGTCGTTGGATTCGAATTCGAACTTCGTCACATCCCTAATTAATAGTGTTATAATTAGTGTTATTATTATTAAAACAACAAACTATGTCCAGTAATGTGATGTAACAATAAAACCAACAAACGTTTAGACGGCTTCTTTTCCCGTCATCGGGGGTTAAATTGATCAACATAACAATGTTTAGACTGTATCGAAAGTGTAACATTTATGAGTCAGAGAGACTTTATAATTTTGTTAATACAAATACATTAGGGCAGGCTATAATTTTCCTTTTCCAGTATTGCGTTGTACATAAAGATCTAAATATAGAGCATAGGAGCGGTATACTAAAATTATGTAAATCACAATATTTATGGACAGCATGTAAGAAAGAAAGAAAGTAAGAAGCCGAAATGAACTTGCGCGCGGGTGCTGTATCGTGCCACACCAACTTGATTAATGCAAAATGGCAGAATGAAGTATTTATTTTTTACTTTTCAGTACATTTTTTAATAGCTTATTTTTTTTATTAATGTTTTGTGTTGATCGTAACATTGAGGGAATTAATTACTGTTTAAACAAATAATTCTACGTTATTAGCGTTGACGGGTATATCGTAATTTGTAACGTATGAGATCTAGGTCGTTTCTGCACATTAGGTAGGTCTCATATTAGGTAGGTGGCATAAATTAGCACCCATATATTTGATTTGGTTTGGTTGGCTTGTTGGTTTTGGTTGGCTGGTTTAATTGGTTGGTTTGGTTAGCTAGTTTGGTTGATTAGCGTTGGCGGGTAAAACGTGATATACGATGGGTTTGGCTTGGTTTGTTTGGTTGTTTGATTAGTTGGTTCAGTTGGTTTGTTTCGTTGGTTTGATTAAAAGGTTTGATTAATAGTATGTAGGTGGCATAAATTATCACCCATATCTTTACCAATTGGTGTTTCGTTTGGTTTGGTTGGTTGGTTTGGTACGAACATATAACATACCCCGAAAAAATGTTCATATGGGACGGGCTTTTTGTCAAACTATCATTTACTTTTTCAGCACCACCTCCCCCGCTATTGTCCTGGCCCCCTGATGTAAAATGTTCACACTATGGGGCTGTGTTTGTCCACCTATTGTTTGGTGCATCACTGTTTACTTTTTGTATTCCGATCTCATGAATTATGTTCCACTTATCCTAATCTTATCAGCTTGTTCCTGTAAATTAGTACGAATATAATTTACAAGTGGTCAAATAGTGTTTGCCATAATATTGAAACTGTCTACGCCTTGAAATGCAAGTTGCAAAAAGATCTGTCCTCTAAGCAAGGTTAAATATTTGTTTAAAACCATGATTTATTATATCAAGTAAATTATTAGTCTATGGCTAATACAAACCATGTTTTATTATGTCCAGTAAAGTATTATTCTATGACCAATACAAAACATGTGTTATTATGTTTAGTAAAGCTTTATTATATTGCCAATACAAACCATGTTTTATTATATTCAGCGAAGCATTATTATAATGCAAATATAAACAATGTTTTCTTATGTTCAGTAAAGCATTATTCTATGGCCAATACAAACCATGTTTTATTAATCTCCAGACATGGTTTAGGAGAGTCGGTCAACGTAAGTTTCTTGACTCTAGCAGTCACTGACCTCATGGGACTTCTCTTCTGTATTTGGTATGGTATTGGTGTGAATCCCTTGTTGACATCTAGAACTGACCTGACATTTGACTCTCTAGATATCACTTATTTAACAGGAGGTAAAGTTCATAATTATTCATACCTTGTCTCAGAATTTAAACTCAAACTACTATATTTAATAACAGTTTTAAATGCATAAAGAATAAAATTCATCATGGGAAAAATGTTTATCATTTAGTTTTAAAATTATTTCTTTAAAATACAACAGCAAAAAAAATAATAAAGCAATATCTCATTGTCATATTTATAGTTTTAGCTTTGACAGCAATATGTTTGAACAAGTGTAGAATTCATAATTTTTTGTTACCCATCCGTCTTTGCTCCTCCAACTTGTGTCAGGTACCCATTTAAACTTAGGAGGTTGTTGGGGATTTTTAACCGGTTTTCACCAGTACCTGAACAATGTTATAGTTCTCACCGTGGATCGAACCTGGGACCTACTGGCGTACAACCAAGCGCTCTACATTGCTTGACCATCAGTGAGTGTGTGAGGTCAAGGATGAGATGAAATCTATTAGATCCCAAAAACCACTCCTGTGAATTGTTTTATGGTCCTTTCTTTCATCTACAAGATTCATGATAGTGCAATGGCCACGGAGGCATTGCGGGATATTGTAAAGTTAAGTTCCATGAGCCTCAACGGGCCATCGGGGCAGATGAATTGTAGAATTCATCTGTTTATATAACCTCGGCAGATGAAGGGGTTGTGTGGTTAGCACAACGCCCAGCCGCCTTTATTTCCCCAACTAAAGTCAGGTACCCATTTAAAGCTGGGTGGACTTGTGCGACGACTTTGTACCAAATTTGACCCGGAAAAATTCCATGGGAATCAATAAGGGTCGAACCCAGGAGTCTCAGGTCGACAGTCGAGTATTTACATCACTCGGCCATCCGTCCCACATCGCGGGATATTGAGCAAAACTTTATCCATGAATTCAAATTTACATTGGCCGTGCTGGACATCTGAAAACTATTTCTGGTCATTTTCTTTACGTATAATAACTAAATACAAAGCTATTACATCTATTATAATATACAAATGATTGCCCTTGTTTGGTTGTTAACTTTGATATTTTTTTCTCCTCTGTCACCTCCAGCATTTCCCCGTCTGTTATTCTCCAAGATGGCGTGTTGGATCACTGTGTACGTCAGTCTAGAGAGGTGTGTCTGTGTTGTAGCCCCGCTCCACGTCAAGACACTGATCACACCAACAAGAACTGTCTTGATACTCACCCTACTGTATGTCGCAGGTGTGGTCACCAACTTCCCTGGACTGTATTTGGGATCGATGTTTCTTACATGGAAATCTGACTCACTTCACAATAGAACATTTATAGGGATGGGGATTAGAGAGGATTATTTCGACAAAAACTCCATCATAAACACAGTTAATGCAGTTTTGTTCCTGACTTCCTTCACAATCATCAGTTTGTCGACAGTTATTTTAATTGCTCGGCTCCACACAAAATCACAATGGCGAAAGATTTCAGCCATTACGGGAAACATTTCCGGGTCCAACGGCATTTCTAAGCGTGACAAGCTTCTCAGTCAAACCGTTGTACTATTGTCTGTCGCTTTAATTGTGAGTTACCTCCCTTACACTGTCAACTGTATGTTGATGATCGTCCTTGACGGATTTATGTTGCACGGCAAGTATAACAATTTCTTCTTGGTCATGTGGTCATTCTCATGGCTACTGGAAACGCTCAACTCGACTACAAGTATATTTATTTACTACACAATGAGTACCAAGTATAAAGAGACATTTCGTAAACTGTTTTCAAAAATCATTTCCGCTGTCCAAGATTTTTCAGGTAACTCGTAGACATTATTGGTACGACCAATGTTTTCTTACTGGAAAACGTTAAAGAGATTATCTTTTCCTTTTGTAAAAAAGTAAAAAAAATTGACGGTTCCTTTCTTGACCCCTTCCCTGCCTTGCCAGATGACGCCCCTACGGCGCTACAATATCTGAAACTAAATAACAGAAACAGGAGTCATTTGAAAAACGATGTGCTTTCTATAAAAATGATAATCAGTGGAATTATTATTTGTTATTTATTAGTCTGAATTTAGGTCATGACAGTTGTTATAGTGACGTCAAATTTCACGTACAGACCAGGTATGCGAGCAGAGAAAAAAAAGGTCCGCTAGTCATGTGGCTAGGCTGGGTGTATTAGGCAGTAACGTTTCCCGATTGTGTGATTTAACGAGTATACGAAACGTGATTTATCCCGAATACGAAGTGCGATTTTGCTCTTAAAATTGTTTACTGGCCTTCACTTTATTAACCCCAATGTATTTTAGTCATGCTACATAAAGCCGTAGCGTGCGGGGGGGCAGGCGGCCGGGCCCCCTGCGTTTTGTCTGCCCCCCCCTGCTTATTTGTTCTACTTAGTAAAATGTATTACATGCCCCCTGCTATTGCCTGGCCCCTGCTGTAGAATGCCTGGCCCCTGCTGTAAAATGTTCACGCTACGGGGCTGTGCTACATGATGATTTGGTCCGAACATTTCTGGCAACATGCTTCGTCTGAACATTCAATGTGGGAGACTCGTATGTATTAGATGTATTCAAACGAACCGTGGGTATAATTGAGTAAATAAGTCAATACGTTACTCAAGTTAATACTGAACATGATATTTATGCCTTTTATTATTTGGATAAAGTAAAGCCGTTTCCCCACGTACGAGTATTTATGTGTTTATTGAAGTAATGAACCACTCGGCAATTCTTATACTTGCCTTCATAACTCATAACTTTAGATTTGTTCATTTTGATTAAGGAATCAGAATCTGAAATCATTTTGGTTCTGTAAAACGTCAAATGTTGTCACTTTGAAAATAAATCATAAAGAGGAAATTAAAAAAAAATTGTAGAATAAATTTATTTCGTTTTACCTGACAATGAAATTCTATACATGAATTGTGAAATAATAACAGAACATTTATTTGGTAGATCGTTTGTTGAATTCCATGTATTGATCCAGAGATGTGTATGATATTTATGTAGCAGACGATTCACTCGATGTCTCGGTGGAAGCTTTTTGTAGTCTGTCTGATCTGCGTAATGCAGATTGAATGCCCGAACATACCAAGTGCCACCTGTTAGTAGCTCAATTTTAGATCAAGAAATCAATATTTTCAGTATCATCACACTAGGCGTCATTCGTAATTTGATTAAAATAATGCCAGTCAGTGGCGTAAACTAGATGGGGCAATCCGTCCCGAGAGGGACATTATTCGTTATCAGCTGGTGAGGCAATTTTCACTATTTCACTGTTTTTTGTCTCGGGGATCGACATATTCAGAGTCCGTCACAAGCACCAATAATGCTAGTTACGCAACATTGGGCGATTCATTATTGTGTTTAATTAAACACATACTACGTTCCAAGTTTAAACCTATTTCTCTCCACATAATCTATCAAACTAGAGAATCTATTTCTCTCTACATAATCTATCAAACTAGAGAATCTATTTCTCTCTACATAATCTATCAAACTAGTATATTAGATTAAAAGTGAGTCATAGGTAAGTCAAGGTATCTATTAGAGATCATATTTAATAACTTATTACCAATACCTTGTTAGCTGGTCCGTTTTTATCGCCACTTTAGCCATGACTGGAATGACTGTTAATGGTAGTTACCGCATAACAGGAGTCTCACGTTGTGGTCTCACGGGGTAGTCATGTCAAGAGTCTCATGAAGAATTAGTAAAGAGGATTTTTGTGTGTATACCTGGTGATTTCCACAACATCCTTCACTTACTTAGTCACAAACTCATCTACAATAGAATTAGATAAATGTAGCATAGGTGCGTTTTCAATATTAAATGTTGTATCAAGAAAGAATCAGAGTACAGTTATAAAACTTGTAATATACGTTATTGTAACATTTAGTTTTTGCAATATTGCTAGTATTTACATTATTTACTAATAAGGCCACATTAACTGCAAAACTAACATCGACTGTAACGGAACATTGTTATATATCCACTGAAACATTCAATTCATGGCAAGATTCTCAGTGTTTTTTAATTATACTTTTCGTCCTTGTAAAATTCACTTATCGTTTAAATATTTACGTCTTCAATTTTGTTTGAATTAAAGATAAAAGACTTAGTTCATTTAAAGTCTGTAACAGTATAAAAGTAATGGCACAGTTTGTTTCACATAAAGATATTGTGTTTATTAGCGTACAAAATGTTGTACAAATATCGAGGTTAAACAAACAGCACTTTCAAATTGAATGTTATTCACATTTCTGTTGAACGCTTATACCCCATGACTAATTTGGCATTTCTTCAAATATATTGTAATATTAATGTAATATGTGATCTGTTCCAATGGTCAGTGTTTATACAACTTGTTCGATCTTTTTATTACTATGCCAAACAATAATCCAAGCGGATATCGTCAAGCTTAAATAAATGAGATCGTTAAATAATTGTATATCTTATTTTTAATGTGATATTAATTGCTTTTTAAATTGAGATTTTACAAAAAAAAATGATAATTTAAAATAGTTTATAATATAAACAACTTAAAAACATGAGACAAGTAGATAACTGTTGACTGAAAATAAGAAGTCAATTTTGTCAGTAAAAAATTTTATGAGGGTCAGTAAGTGGGAAGTTGATGGAAGTAATCATCATAGTTGAAGAATCAAATGCAATTAAAACATCTACAGTCTAATGACCAGAAAATGTATAGCATAGTGACCAGTGCATCTATAGTTAAGTGATTAAAACACTTACAGTGTAGTGAGTGACCAGTGCATCTATAGTACAGTGATTAAAATACCTACAGTGTAGTGAGTGACCAGTGCATCTATAGTACAGTGATTAAAACATCTACAGTGCAGTGACCAGTGCATCTATAGTACAGTGATTAAAACACCTACGGGGACAGATGGTGGAGCATGAAAATGTTATTGGTCAGTACTGCATTGATAGTTGTCACTATTTACTGTTAGACTTTTTTCTTTGTCATGTCAGAAAATATAGTTAACATGATGTTCTATAAAAGTTGAGTTAACTTTTTTTTTTATAGTCTGTTAAAGGTAGTGTACACTGAGTGACCAGTCATTTAATACTAGCTAGATTTGTATGACTTTGATATGTACATATGAGCAGATTTACGGAGCCGGGATTCGATCCAACGCAGTTCAACACAGCATTAGGGCACCACAGAATTCTGTAAAAAAAAAATGTTCACTCAGCCATAACGGGCCATCGAGGTAGATGAAGTGTAGAATTCACCTGTTTCTATAACCTCGGCATATGAAGGGATTGTATGATTAGCACAACGTCCAGCCGCCTTTACTTCCCCAACTAAACTCACGTATCCATTTAAAGCTGGGTGGACTTGTGGGACGACTTTGCACCAAAAAAAACTGGAACAATTCCATGGCTGTCACCGTGCATCGAACCCAGGACTTTCAGGTCAACAGTCGAGTATCTACACCAGACCGTAATCCGTCCCACACTGAAGTCTGATACAGCTATGGTAAATATACTGATGTTGACCGTGTCTTTGATTCCACGCCTGTATAATACAATAATATTATAATATAATTTTTGTACTGCCATTGTAAAGCGGTACATATGACTTATTTTAGTTCAGTATTTGTAATCACCTTTCTTTAATTTTTCTTAATGATAATTTAAATAAATATGTGCATGATGCAAGGAAGTTTTTCCATTTATATATTTTAAACTTTTACTTTTTATTTTTGGTTAAAATTAAACTTCCCAATGTTTTTGCTAACTTGTCGTATCCCATTTCAATTCCCCAATAATAGCACGACTAAATCTTTATGAACATCATGAACGGACTTTAATATATGATATATATATATATATATATATATATATATATATATATATATATAATGGAATAGTTATCAAGCTGTAATACAGTAAACACCATTTCACTACAGTGCACTACAACAATGATTGACCATCATACACACAAAAATCCTCTTCACTAATTCTTCATGAGACTCCTGTCTTGACTACCCCATGAGATCTACTTTGAGACTCCTGTCTTGACTACCCCGTGAGATCTACTTTGAGACTCCTGTCTTGACTACCCCATGAGATCTACTTTGAGACTCCTGTCTTGACTACCCCGTGAGATCTACTTTGAGACTCCTGTCTTGACTACCCCATGAGATCTACTTTGAGACTCCTGTCTTGACTACCCCATGAGATCTTCTTTGAGACTCCTGTCTTGACTACCCCATGAGATCTACTTTGAGACTCCTGTCTTGAATACCCCATGAGATCTTCTTTGAGACTCCTGTCTTGACTACCCCGTGAGATCTTCTTTGAGACTCCTGTCTTGACTACCCCAAGAGATCTTCTTTGAGACTCCTGTCTTGACTACCCTGTGAGATATTCTTTGAGACTCCTGTCATAACTACCCCGTCAGAACACAACGTGAGACTTCTGTCATGACTACCCCGTGAGACCACAACGTGAGACTCCTGACATGACTACCCCGTGAGACCACAACGTGAGACTCCTGCCATGAGTACTCCGTGAGACCACAACGTGAGACTCCTGCCATGACTACCCCGTGAGACCACAACGTGAGACTCCTGACATGACTACCCTGTGTGACCACTTTGTTAGACTACGATCTGCCCCATGATCCCTTGGACTGAATGCCTTCATTGTCATGTGATCTTTGACTAAATCACCAACACAGTCTACCGATCAGACCCGTCATGCTTGACCTTATTAAACAACATGTCACATCCACCAGCACACTAACTTACAATCAAACGGAGATAATACAAATTTAAAAAAGGGTTATAACTAGGAATAGCACAATGATAACTAGGAATAGCACAACACATTAATATAACTTTAAAATAGTTTTTAAAACAATAATATATCATGCATTACGAAGAAAGTATATAAAATTTATACTATTCTATCTTGTCAGTAGTAATACTTTGTTAGTTCAAAATACAATTATTGAAGCAGATAGCGATTTGTAAAGAACACAAACACATGGAAGATTTTTAGAGCATTTTCGAAAAAAAAATGCTGTATTGTCCCCGTTTTGTCTGTCCGTCTGTCTGTCTGTCTGTCCGTCATCACCCTAGATCTCAACAACCATAAGTCCTAGACCCATGATGTATATATCATTTTGTAGGTCTTGGCCTGCCAAGAAAACTTTTTTGTCCGTTTCGCGATCTGACCTCTGAGGGCCGTAAAAGGGGGCTTATAAAGTACCGTTTTTTTACAGTATAAGCTATATTAACAAAGGAGCGCCCTATATCTCAGCAACCATAAGTCATAGACCCATGATGTATATATCATTTTGTAGGTCTTGACCTGCTAAGAAAACACTTTTGTCCGTTTCGTGATCTAACCTCTGAGGGCCGTAAAAGGGGGCTTATAAAGTACCGTTTTTTTACTATATAAGCTATATTACAAAGGAGCGCCCTATATCTCAGCAACCATAAGTCCTAGACCCATGATGTATATATCATTTTGTAGGTCTTGGCCTGCCATGTGTACATCAAAAGTCCATTTCGCGATCTGACCTCCCAGGGCGAAAATATAAGAGTTTCTTATGTACCGTTTTTGCTTATATTTTAAATATAAATAATAAAAGCTAATAAAAGGTGCGTAATCATTATTTATTTTTGTAACAGTTATTCAACATGATTACTTCCCTCTCTATACGGATTTCGTCCGGCTTAGCCGTAACGAAAATGCTCTAAAATGTCTTTTGTTTTTTAATTTGATTAATTATCTGATGAACTAATTATCTGATGAACTAATTATCTGATGAACTAATTACCTGATGAACTAATTATCTGATGAACTAATTATCTGAAGAATTAATTATCTGAAGAACTAATCATTTGATGAACTAATTATCTGATGAACTAATTATCTGATAAACTAATTATCTGATGAACTAATTATCTGATGAACGGTTTTACATAAGAATTGGAACGTTTTTTTTTTTCAAATATTAACCAAAAGTTGTTTTTTTTTTTTTGAGTGACTTCTTCACGTGACAAGGCTGACGTAAAAAATGCAAATCAATCAACGTCAGTAGATGTGTGTGTGTTCAGACTTTGAAAGTTAACTTTCACCACGAGCATTAAGCGTAAACAACGAAAAGAAATGAGTTCAATTCGAAACAGTTTGAGATATAAAGCATAAATTTGCGAATAAATCAATCAATCAGTAATGAAGAGAATATAAATCTACCTTTAAAAAATAAAAGTCATTTATATAATTAATTGATCTGTATATTTAAAACTGATTAAAAGAAATGTAATTATTGTTGTAATTCTCATACAATTCCCCCAATTATAAACAGTCGTACTTATCGTCATAAATACTAATCTAGTATTAGTTCAATTAAATTTGAATTCGATGCAATTGAAAATATTTAAATATTTTCGATATTGCAAAAAAAAAAAAAACAACAAAAAACATGTTGAATCACAAATGAAACATTAAAGTATAACATTGTTTTTCATTTTATTTTTAATATTCTAATACTCTAACCAGAATATATTACGTCCAAGTAAAAAAAAACAAAGTTATATTTTTATATTATGTCAAACACGTGAAATAGATAAATTAAGAGCGTGACCATTCCGTATCAACTGTGAAGCTAACGGCCACGTCTGTAACTCTCGTGTTTTGAGCAGGTAACCCTCACCGCACGTCTCGAGCCCACAACTTTATCACCAACACATCTGAGATAGAATTAGACTAGAACTGTTGTAGATATTGCGGTGGCACAACTTTAATTATGTAAAACATTTTATGCAGCCTAACAGACGCTATTCACAGTGAAACTACAATCCTTGTTTTACATGTAATTTTTCATCAAAATGTGGCCCATCGTTAACTTGGATCATTCAATTCAATGGCCTACTTTTTATTTTTTTTTAAATTTACCACTCTTCTATATAAAAAATGTACAGTAATTTTTTTTACTTGTGTGTGTGTCTACTCCTAGTGAAAAACAACTCATTAAATGTGTTTTAACTTTTGATTAGACCAGCGTCAATATACTCCCAAGATTCCGTAATGCACTTTAGCAGAAACGACGTATCGAGTTCTCCTGTACTGCGGGTTCTGTTAAGCTCACACTGTTATGGAACGTACCATGCAATTATTGAGAGGTAGAAGAATAAACTAATCAATTATTCCAATTAGGGACTAGTTGTACTCACGAATTTTCTGCACTCACTAATTGCCAGGTAATATTTTTAGGTGAAAACTATCGTTTATCAAATAGTTCACTTATAAACTAATTAATGGATCGATTATATAGGTATTATACAATTATGTCATTTCTAAATGATTTTATTTTTATTTATAACTTTCCTTTCAAAAGAACTGGTGTGATAAATATAAACTTACTAATTAATAATAACTTTTTTTAACGTAATTATGGGTCTTACAAGCGTTTGAAAAAAGACGTTTGTTATACATCAAGCTAACAGTAAATTTGTACCCTAAACTCTAAAGGTTTTTGAAGAAATAATAAGTAAATAAATGTAAAAAGTCTACTTACTTTGCTATAAAACATCAATATTGTCAGAGATCAATTTAATTGGTCATGCTGAGAAAGTCGGTCCAATCATTCACACAATACATGAAAGCTATTTCAATGGAATTAAAACTCAATTTCCACTGATGTCTATATAATCGTGTGCATTTGTATGATGACAATGCTAACAAAACATTGAATAAATACTTGACGAAATTAAAGGACCATCGGCAGTGTAATGATAAGTACTGCGAGCTGGACATTAACAGTACACTGCCCAGTATAATGATAAGTACTGCGAGCTGGACATTAACAGTACACTGCCCAGTGTAATGATAAGTACTGCGAGCTGGACATTAACAGTAAACTGCCCAGTGTAATGATAAGTACTGCGAGCTGGACATTAACAGTAAACTGCCCAGTGTAATGATAAGTACTGCGAGCTGGACATTAACAGTAAACTGCCCAGTGTAATGATAAGTACTGCGAGCTGGACATTAACAGTAAACTGTCCAGTGTAATGATAAGTACTGCGAGCTGGACATTAACAGTAAACTGCCCAGTGTAATGATAAGTACTGCGAGCTGGACATTAACAGTAAACTGCCCAGTGTAATGATAAGTACTGTGAGCTGG
Organism: Bulinus truncatus; assembly: GCA_021962125.1. Classification (NCBI taxonomy): domain Eukaryota; kingdom Metazoa; phylum Mollusca; class Gastropoda; family Planorbidae; genus Bulinus; species Bulinus truncatus. The sequence continues at coordinate 1,155,651 of JAGDYQ010000151.1, forward strand.
ACATTAACAGTAAACTGCCCAGTGTAGTTATAAGTACTGTGAACTGGACATTAACAGTACACTGCCTCAAATACGCATGACCATACAGAGAACAGATTATCTGAAAATTTATGAAAGTCTCCTTTTTTTCTTTTTTCTTTGAAGTTTAGAACTACACACACGCTTGTGAGCTATAAATTATTGAACAGAACATACATAGAACATCTTGTCAGATGATAACCTTATCGATAGATTATTTACCTGATAAGCTGTCTAGTAGTAACCAAAGTAATCACAGTGAAGACAAAGGGTAAGCTACAGCTGCGAACATCGCTAGGAACACCAATATTTGCAATGAATAGTAGCTATAATGCTCTGTACTATGGCCAGCTTCCGAATGACCCCTTTATACCTGTCAGTACTGCTCTGATTGTTTACGCAGCCAACTATTTGACCATCGGACCAATCGTCTCAGTTTTCGGTATGATTGGAAACATTATTAACATGATTGTCTATAGCAGGTGAGTTATCTCATTGACTGTCTATACCAGGAAGTTCTTAATGATTGTCTAAGTAAGTTGTCTCAATGATTGTATGTCATGGGTATATTTCTTCGTGTAGTATATATGATGTATATTATTATTTATTATTTCTTCTGTTCTTTGGAACTTATACCTCTGGGAAGGTGTATATAAATTATTTGTAGCATGACAGATTAGCCAGTCTCTTCGGAGTTTCTTGTATATTTATTTCTTGCATATTAAAATTAAATGTCCACAGATATGTGTGAGACGTAACACATATATCAACAGTTATGAATCACTTAATAGACAGTTTGTTGAAATATATATCTATTTATTTACATATGAATAATATTCTTACTTTAATAATGCATAATATTGTAGAGCAAATGATGATACGAACAACGTCCTTCCCTTATGAATATATGTCGTAGTCCCTCTAGTCGTCTGTCTTATTCTCGTCTGCTCAAAATCCACTTTCCTCAAAGTGGCCAGTTAATTGTGCTAAATTTTTAGGCCAAATATAATTATTACAGCCAAATATAATTATTACATTGTATATAGCAGGTGAGTTATCTCAATGATTGAATATATATGCTTTCTCGATTATTGTCTGTAGCAGGTACGTTATCTTAATGATTGCCTTTAGCAGGTAGGTTATCTTAATGGTTGCCTTTAGCAGGTAGGTTATCTTAATGGTTGCCTTTAGCAGGCAATTTATCTTATTGATTGCCTTTAGCATGTAAGTTATCTAAATGATTGCCTTTAGCAGGTAATGTGTCTTAATGATTGCCTATAACAGGTTATTCCACATACTGTATTTAATAATCGAATTCAGCCACACTCAATTAGGTGGTGGGGGCCCAGTCAGTAATCTTATAAATATCAACTAATCTATTGGTGAGAGTTTGATCAGCCGTTGACCTTGTCTGGGGCCAAATATTATCTGGCTGCATTCCTTCTGTTTCTGTATAGAATCGACAAACATGCATCTCATCCTTATATAGAACTTAGAGAATCTGAGATTCTATCTATAGTAATACTCTTTTATTTCGAAAGTCTCGTTTTTTTTTTGTTTTCTTATTGCTTTCAAAAATGTACAAAAATGTAAAAAGTTTATAGCATTTAGCATACAGATAAAAATAATCACGTTGAATGGAGTATAGCTATATTTTGTCAAGATAGGCTCAAATATAAATGTCATCTGTATGTTCATTGAGATAATGTAACAGAAAACAATATTCCGTCATGCAGGCATGGATTTAAAGACTCAGTCAATGTCAGTCTAATGACTCTGGCAGCGACTGACTTCTGTGGTCTACTTTTTACTGTGTTGTTCGCCATTGGATCCAATCCTGGTTTTGTCAAGTTACTGAAGTACATCTACAACCCTGACGAGGTTATGAACATTATAATAGGTAAATCATTGTGTATTGGAGAGCATAGCGTGTCAATTTAGTGTAATATCAGCACAATCTGTCAGATGCTCAGGAAGTGACGACATACATTTTTTTTTATCTTCGCCAATTATTTCTGCAACCATATTAAAAGTCGATAACAGACTAGGAATTGTATTGTTTAACTTTCTATACAGAATGACAGACACGTGGGTTCAATCACTACACTAATACTTTTATTTACTACTACTAATTCACTAAACATTAAATCTACACTAACTAAGCTAAACTAATAGATCCAGGTGGAGAAATCACTACTGGCGACAAGCGAGTCGACGTGTTACGTTAAAGTAACGAACTCGTTGTTCTAAAAATAACTTTCTAACTGCTAAGTACTTACTGTCCACTCTTTCTCTTTCACTGCTTATATCCAAAGCTCGAGGAAGATCCCCACCCCCCTCAAACCAGGTCACGTGACTGGTCTCTCGATGCATCGTCATGATGCTAGCGCCGGTTTGAGGGGTGGAAGGGGGAGTGACAGTTGTTTCACCCCCCCCCCCATCTCTTTATTTTACACACCTGTCCAGGTGATAAAATGGCGCAGAGTCGTGGGTCAGCAGGAAGAGGGTTACAACCAGTGCTCGATTTAAGAAAAAACCAGTACCGGGGATGAACAAAATTTTCTGCAGAGCCGGGGATAAATGTCATCCCCCGGCGGGGATAAAAATAGCTAAACCAGAACCGGGGATGTCAATTCCCAGTGCCGGGGATATCCCAGGCATCCCCAGCGGCGGCGAGATGCCAACAATTTTTTTGAGGATGAATGACTGTCCGAGCAGGCGCGGTTCCTGGGGTAGGCGATATACGCCCCAAACAGCCTACTATTCCCTGGCCTATATACTGGCCTTCCCGAGGACCACTTCCTAGATCCGCCTAGTGTCAGTGTATTAAAAATCAGCATCATCAATTTATTTAGATTACACTGTTTGGTTTAATTTTATAACATTCGACATATTTAATAGCTGTGAATCAGTCTTAAAAGCGTATATTACACTGTTTAGAGCAAATGGTTTTACTCCAGTGTTACCATTAAAAATAAAACTAGTGCGTGTAGAATGAAACATTATTTTGTCAATACATCCAGCTACATAGGTATTTTGCTTTCAACTTCAAATTAAACTTATTAAAGTCGGAAAAACTAAACTTGTAATTACAAATTATTACTACAGATATGAAAACATGACTTACACGCAGTAGACGTAGTATGAAGATCATCTTTTTGAGATTTGACTCCTTGACAGTTGTTTGTTTGTAAAAGACAACTTTGTTTGCGTCAAAGTTTTTACAAGTATAAAATAAAAATATTACTTTAAATCTTGTCTGGATATTTATATAAAAATAACTTTTTTCGATTGATAACTTGCGCCTTAAAAATTAAAAGCGACGAATTAAAAGTGAACACATAATTAGAACCAAAGATTACAAAAAAAAATTCTTCGAACTCTTACTGTACGTTTATTTCTATTGATTCGGTAGATAGAAACGCAGTACAAAATTATTAAGTTCAACTTCAAAATTTACCAGTACTCGCTCGACTTAAAAAAAAATCAGTGCCGGGGATGAAAAAAAAATTCCGCAGAGCCGGGGATAAATGTCATCCCCGGTAGGGATGACGTTAGCTAAAGCAGAGCCGGGGATGACAGTCCTCAGTGCCGGGTATATCCCCGGCATCTCCGGCGGTAAATTTAGCAATGGTTACAACAGTATTTATTGATGTACGGGTTAATTTTGATAATTGAAAAAAAAAAGTTGGAGAAGTCGGTTAGCTTGCTTCACACCTCCCTCAATCACAGAGATTAATAGAGATATCGACAGATGAGATTTACGAGAGCATTGAAAGCTTGTTGAGTAATGAGGAAATAGAAAAATGTCACCATAATTTTTTTATACGTACCTCTGAGACAAAAACTTTGCTCATAATTCACAAAGAGATAGTGTGAAGTATAAAACTAATTCTCTTTTACGAATCCCGTAATAATGCCATAATTATGACTTGAACAATGTGTATTATACACACAAAAATTACATAAAGTAAAATATTAAGTAAAAGCATCACATTGTTTAAAGTACATTATGAATATATGATAACAGCTTCTTGTATCCCGTCTCGCATGAGTTATTATTTTGAAGGAAGTTAAGAGACAGCTCAGCTTTTAATTGTTAGTTATTTGTTGAAATTAGTTCGCGATATTAATTCAAACGTACCGGCTTTGGATCTGTTAAAGATATGTACAACGTAAATCTCAAAAATAAAAAAAAAATACTTTTTACAACTGTTATATTAATCTATTTCTTTCCATTATTTAATCATGAATGTTTTAAACACACATCAGTGTCAAGTCTAATTGTTGGGCACTTGAGGATAAAAAATCTGGGAACCACTGATCTCATACACAGTGATAGCATACTTAACAGTATAACATTTGTTTTCTTTTATTTTCAGCCTGGCCGCGGTCGTTTTTCTCCAAGATGACCTGCTGGATAACCGTGTACATAACTCTGGAGAGGTGTCTCTGTATCGTGGCGCCTCTCAGAGTCAAGCACATCCTGACACCCAGACGTACAGCCGTGATTATGTTCATTCTCTACTCAGCCGGCACAGCCGTCACCTACATCCACGCCTACGTGCATGCTGTCTACCTGGAGTGCAAGTTCGACCCCGCCCTCAACAGAACCTACCTGGGGCAAGGTCACGGACCGAATTACTCCCAGGTAGAAATAGTCGGCGGACTCATTAACACATTCAGCATCCTGGTACCGTTCGGCGTTTTAATCCTATCCACCATTTTCATTCTTATCGAGCTGCAGAGCAAAACAAAATGGCGGCAATCTGTGGCCACATCCGGCGGAACAACCGCAACGGCCTCGTTTCAAAAAAGAGACAAGGTCGTGTTCAAGGTCATCAGCGCTTTAGCCGTGGCCCTGATCGTCTGTTACTTGCCTCACGCCAGTAACTTCATCGTCTACTCCACGGTCCCAGATTTCAACATTTACGGAAAACTCTACCTGTTGTACGGGGTCATGTGGTCAGTGTCCATGATTCTAGAAACGGTCAACTCGAGCTGTACTGTTCTCATTTACTATTTCGTCAGCTCAAAATACAGAGCTACGTTTAACTCGTTCAAATTCATAACATACGTCAAGAAAATCTATTACAAGGAACTGGTGAACAAAGGTGGTTAGGCAATACTTGTAAGTGGTTCAATGTTAGGCAGGATTAGGTCATTAGGTAAATAGGTTAAATATTGGGCATTGAAAAAAACACAAGTGTTAATGCGGATAATTTAAAATTGTATAATGTCTGATTCACAATCAACTATCTTCCGAAAACGACTATATACAATATTCTGACGTACTGATTTAAAGTAAAACATTGTAAATGTTGTTTATTTTTTTCTTTTATTCGCTGCGTAAAGGTAAACAAAGTTTTAGTTTTCTTTCAATAAATCGCTCTCAATATTTGCCTCTAACAAACCATAAAGAAACAAATTCTTAAGTCATTGTTAGAGAAGAACAAGTTACTTATAACCATAACTGAGAAATAATAAAATTATATCTTAAAATAGTAATAAAAATGATTTTTTAAACTAATCTATTGTAAAATATCCATTCATGGATGAGAGAATTTTTTGATGGGAGATTTCAGTCATTTTGATTTATTTATTTTTTATGAATTTCTTTTTTTTTTTTAATTAACTTCAATTTTTTATTTATTTTGTTTTATTTTTTAATGGCAGAAATTCAGTTTGACTTGAAAAAAAAACAATTCATGGTTGACACTTTATAATTTAACCTTTTTAAAATCCTAGAATGCTTTCATGGATATAGTCTAGCCTAGCATGCTGTCACGGCTTTAGTCTATCCTAGTATGCTGTCAAGGATAAAGAGAGTCTAACCTAGCATGCTGTCACGGCTGTAGGGAGTCAAGCCTAGCATGCTGTCACGGCTGTAGGGAGTCAAGCCTAGCATGCTGTCACGGCTGTAGGGAGTCAAGCCTAGCATGCTGTCACGGCTGTAGGGAGTCAAGCCTAGCATGCTATCACGGCTATAGAGTCTAACCTAGCATGCTGTCACGGCTGTAGGGAGTCAAGCCTAGCAAGCTGCACCTTTTAAAGAACATCATGGAATCTTTTTTGAACGCCTTGTGGGCGTAATATTTATCAAACATTAAGATAATAAAACTATTTAAAAAAAAATGTTTGTTATTATATGATATTAAATACCACAAATGACTTGGATTCCCCAAAGTCTTTCTTTCATCCCCACCACAGCTGAATGTGTCATGGCTATGATGACACCTCGTAGGACATAGGTAAGTGGCTTGACTTTCTGGAACTCGAGCCCGTAGTCCACAACATGCAGTTTATGACCACAAATAAAAGCATCGCCTAATCACCTGCTTTTGATTATTAGCTTCATGTATATATTATACAATGTATCAATGTGTGTAGTCAAATCCAGTAAATGAACAGAGTTGTAAGAAGTACCAAGCTCAAATTATTTTTCTGTCATAACCTAGTTACGTCATTCATTACAAGAGGAAAATATTATTAGAATTGTTTGTTTGCTATTTCATTATGTATTTTTTCTACATTTAATTGATAAATAAAAGATAAAATAATTATTAAACAATTAACTTCGGAAAAATAAATACTAGTACATATTTGTTTATACCAAAAAAAAAAGGGTAGTGCACTCAATAGACCAGATTTTATGCCTTGTTTGGTTTCAAAATAAATATGTGTTTTTTTTTTTATAATTAAGCTATCAGTTGTCATTTTAATTATATAATTGACTGTAAAACAAATTCTTTTTTTTAATGAAAAAGTCTTCATGATTATAACTCAATCTTTGTAAACTGAAATGACTCAGCTGTACTGTGTATATTGTCGATCGTTCAACAGAAAACATCTAGAGATAAATTCAGATACAAAATAAAAACGATAATTGAGCTACTAGCTAATTAAAGTGCAATGAGACAGTAAAGCCAATGAAGGCTATTGGTCAATATTATCTCACTGCATCTTTTTTCAAACCTTAATGTTAATTCAGTTTCTTCAAATGTTTGCATATTATATATATATAAATATATATATATATATATATATATATATGTGTGTGTGTGTGTGGTGTGTGTGCGTGTAAGCCTGACTCTGTGCTGGCTCGTAAATATACATGCATGTGTCAGCGGTATATATCTTCCCTTACAACCTGTGCAATTGTCGGTTGTTGAATATAAAATAACGTTTAAATAAAAAACGCAATCGAAATAAGAAATAATATTTGTATGACAAACTGTACATTTGGAGCCACCGACCCTGTCACACTGTGTTAAATGAACACTGGCCAGATTACGTCATAGCGGACAATGAACACCACAGTGAACGTCAACGGTGACAATATAATCGATACATTGATTTCAACAGAAGACGCCATCAATATTATCACTGCAAACTATGTCTACCTCGGACCTATTGTTTCAGTTGTTGGCATGGCAACCAATATTATCAATGTAATAATCTACGTCAGGTAATATCGGCGATGATATTCAAAATAAACGTTTATAATATTAAATAAATAAATTCTAAGGTATTACTGAAAGTTGTAACAATGCATGTGTATGACAATAAAATGATTATTTGAATTTCTCCATAAACATCACAATGAAATATTCGCATAAAGATTAAACAATTTTAAATGTTAAAATAGTAATTAAAATAGTAATAATTCATATTATGTAATAAAGAAAAATTATTTGGAAAATATTTACAAAACTGGATAACTTATCTAAGTCCAAAGCATCCAGCTGGCCTATGTTTGACCGATGAATAACATCTAAGATGTACAGACTAGTAGCAGATCTTTGACTAGTGCCCAGAGCATTATTGGGTCTTTTCTCTGGCATAGATTTTCTCAAACTTTTCAGTTCAAACCCGTTTTGATCTCGCCAATTACGTATAAAAATATACTTTGATTAGAGGATAAAAAATATTGCAGCTTAATTATTACTTATAGATTCGACAATTTGTCTTTTCAGACTAAACGACATTTAGTTTTCTTTAAAATAGAGAAATAAAGTTGCAACTATGCACACATATCTTGTTGAATAAATAAGTTTGAATTCAAATTACGTCGCTACCCATCTATACTTTGTCGCCAGAGTTTTTTATATCAAAGTACTAAGAATAAAAGATTATTTGTGAGCTCATTACACATTTTGTGTTAGTTAAATTTCATACTATTCAATTAATAATGCATGAAAAATAGTCCCCATCAAAAAATACATTTATATTTTTAACTTTTTATTTTTCACCTGCAAATAATGGGGTCCGTAGTGTTTCATTCGTGAAATATTTTGCCATTGCGCCTTTTTAAATGTTGAATTCATAATTTTTAAAATAGTTCTGTAAGTAGGCTGATAACTTCAGTATAAAAAAGAATGACTAAAAAATTGAAAACATGAATAACGGTCAATGTATGTTGTGACTTTATGTATGTGAAGGATAACTCTTATGAAGTAGACGACATTTTATTTTTGTTGTTATCGTTCTTATATGATATTATCTTCATTAGGGTAGAGCAAACAAATTTTTTTTTATCAAAATCTAATAATGAATAAAAAGTTTGCGAGATGAATATAATAATCCAACTGTAAAATATTTACAATATCAGTTGATGTTTACCGGTGCCCCAACCCCGTTGAAATTTTTGCTTTATTCAACCATTTAATTATAAATCCTAGCAAAACAATACTCAACATCTAACTTTTCAGCCCGTCCCAGGAAGTATCAAACTTTCATTTTTTTTTATCTTTGTAAACAATGAAGTAGTCAAATGAGTGATAATAAAGGAAAATCCGGGTGTAACTATGGTAAGTATCTATAAGTTAGCAATCAATTTATAAGATTCTTTTAAAAGATAGAATTGAATATAGTAATTAAGTTTTAATTATAAAATGATTATCCTAAATAATATATTTATTAATTAATTTGTATAATTCTATTGGTCTCTACGGAGTTTACTATCAACATTTTTAAACAAAAATGACCACTTCACAGCTTAAGGAACCCATGACTCTCAGTTCCATGACCAAAACTACGTCTACTTGTCGTAAGGCTGAATGTCCAGTATTTGGTTCATCCAAGGATTTACCATGTAATGTTCTCCCAACATATGAAATATAAAATACTACTTGCTAAAATAACATGAATCGAAATGTGCGACAGATAGAGAACTTACTGTTTCGGAATTGTCAGCTATTGTTGCTGCCGCCATAGAATCCATCTGGGAAAAACCTTCCACACCGACCATCAGCCACACGCGATTATTAAAGATGATAAGTACTTACCTTTGGAGCACCGGTAAACGTTACACTACATAAAAGCTATTTTAGGCTGTAACTACTTAGACCATTTGGAAACCGTAATGCAAAAAAAAATTTGTTTCATGTTTAATTCCACCCTTATCTTTCTGTTACGATTGTTTTACTAGTAACAAGCACACAACAATCATCCGTAGAAATAAAGAGCTGACACAAAAATCATGTGACTAAAAATGTCGTTAACAATATTTTCGTCAGTTTAAAATGTTAATATTTTAAATAATGTAATTGTAAAAATAAAAATTGATCTTTGATTGATAATACTTATTGTGCATTAATCTCAGTTCAATCTCAACAGGCACGGTTTGAGTGAATCTATCAACATCAGTTTCTTGAGTCTGGCAGCAACAGATCTGGGTTGTCTGTTGTCAGTTTTCTGGTACGGCCTGGGATCAAATCCTCTCTTCCTCCAATTAATTGACTTTTCCTACATACCTTATGAGTTTTTAAATCTAACAGCTGGTAAAGTGATTTTATTTTCATTCGTTATATAGTGTTTGAGTATAATAAGGAGAAACTATAATAGTCTGTATGCAATAGGCCCGCATAGTCTAACACACGAATTACTTACTTTACTCAGTTTTTATTACAGCCTTTCCTCGGGCGTTCTTCTCTAAGATGTCGTGTTGGATAACTGTTTTCATCACAGTCGAGAGATGTCTGTGTATCGTAGCGCCTCTCAAAATCAAGCACATCCTAACACCAAAACGTACTCTACTTTGTATCCTGGTCATCTACGTGGCGGGTGTACTCATCACATTTCCACACGCTTACTTACGATCAATATTTCTCATCTGGACAAATGACCTACCCTCAAATAGGTCTGTACTGGGTCTTGGATTTAGTCCTGATTTCTTTCAAGTTGAGATATTTAGCGGATCCGCCAACACAGTGACATTTCTTGCGCCATTTGGAGTTATAATCTTGTCGGCCACTGTCTTAATTATTGAACTTCAGCGAAAATCTAAATGGCGCCTGTCCGTGGCCAATCCCAGTGAGAGAAGTTCGGAATTATTCTTAAGACGCGACAGGGTCATATTTAAAGTGACCTGTCTGTTGGCAGTCCTGCTCATCGTCTGCTATCTCCCTCAAGCGATTGGTTTGGTTATGCTGTCCATCTTTAAAGAGTTTAACATTAACGGAATATATGTTCTTCTGTACGGGGTTGTGTTCTCTGTCTCCTGGATATTTGAGACGATCAATTCCAGTTTGACGATGATGGTATATTATTGTGTCAGTTCCAAGTACAGAAGCAGCTTCCAGGAAATATTTGACTTTGTATTTTACAAGAAAAGGAAAGAAAATTAATGAGAGAAATGTATTTTAGTGCCTCACTGGACTAGACAAATACAAGTGAAATAATTTAGTTCAAGTGATATATAATATAACTTAATGATATGCACATTATGTTGGCCTCTGTATACAAGAAATATAAATCGTTGTCTATATTTGTTTGAAAACTAATTGTCGTATCATAAATAATGTCACATTTCTGTCTTAAACTGACAAAACATTGACGAAAAAACAATTAAAGCATCGTTGTTAACAAGTTAGAACAATGTTATAGACTATCTTACCAAAAGCACATATTTTTTCTAATTGTCAAAACAATTACTACAATATTTAACTTCATTGTTACTGTCGTTTATTAAAAACTTTCGAAAAAAAAATTCTCATTTTAAGGATATCACAAAACTAATATTTTTGTATTACTTTTTTTACTAAGTTAACTCTGCAGTATTTAAATAAGTTCCATCACAATTATAATCGTGAAGATACGCATGAAAGCTCTGTACATTAGTGATTTATTGAAAATGATTTCATTTCTAGGCCTACTCATTTTTTAGGAACGTATCTATGAACTAACCTCATGGTATGTAATTTTGTTCTCCATGTTTAAGATTTATTGTTTTTAGAAGACAATCTCTCATGGCATTAAAAAAAAAAACTATAATATAAATACGGTGGTGTTAACTAAACACAGAGGTGTGTAACTTGTTACCTAAATAGCCCCTTATCAGGACTTTATTGTCAGACGTGATGAATACGGTGACCAGACACCTCATCATACGAGACATTTCATCATTGCAACATTTCATCATTGCATCATTGTACATTTGAACATTATAGCAATTCATCATTATAGTATTTCACCACCATATTATTAGGAAATAAGTTAAGAGCCACAGATTGAATTTACCATTACGCTACATAACAACAAACTCCGTTGTGCCGACATGGCCGTTAAGGGTTAGGGTTATTTAAACAACAAATCATCACGTTCTTACAGGTACCCATTCACTGTATTCATTAGATAAATATTAAACTAGCCATTACGTTTATGACAAGCTAAAGTACCGACAGTGGCGCAACCAGTAAAAAATGCTGGGGGATGGGGGGGGGGGGGCTCACATATAGAAAAACGACAGTTTATATAGTAAAATATGTTTGATGGTTTGGTCTGGGGGCGCTCAATATCTGTACTGTATTTCCATATTTCATAGATTTTCTACTTCGTTTGTTGTTTGCTTGTAATTGAATTGTAGTGTAATGTCTACATTGCTCCACCCTCCCCTCCAACATCATTGTCAATGAATATCTCATCTTTGAATTTCGACAATGTCACGGGTTATGCGTTAAATCGAAAGTAAAGAATTAATACAACAGTATTCCAGTTTAAAATCGTCAAACGTAAACAATAGTAATTAAAAAATCATGAAAAAAATCGGATCTGTCCGAAACCAAAAATAACCTAGCCTACTGATCAAACCTAAGGGAATATAACTCCATGCAAAGGTTTTGCAGGGTAGAGCTAGTCAATCTCTCACACTAAAACACATATTCACTCACTTGCATATAAAAGGTCCACAGTAAATAAACAGTGATAAATTATTTATTCGGATTATTGTGCATGTAAATAATATTTTGTCATTTTCTTTTTGCCCTGCGAATTTAGTCTCATGACATTTAAGACTTAAAAGAGCACATATGCAGCTAGCTGTATAAGAACTAATTCGTGTAAGCCAAATTGGCACAAAAATGTCTAAACTAAATTTGAGCCAGTGTTTGGTTTGCCTTTATAAAATTAAAAAAAAAATCAATGTTCTCTTACTGATAAAGATATCAATTATATTAGTTTTTCGATTAGCAAAATATATACATAAACAAACGTTTATAAAATAATAGGTTGTCTGAAGTAAGCCAAATAATTGTAATGTTTAAATCTATGACGACATTAAACTAGACAATCAGAAGTATTGTGTGAACATTTAATTATTGCCCAGGGGAAAAAAAAACATCCAGTAATTCAAAGCATTGATAAAAAAAATAGCAGAGTGTATATTTAATAGATGTGTGTGTGTGTGTGTGTGTGTGTGTACAGTTTAAATTTTAAAATATTTTAAACGATGAAACAGTGTATATGTCTAATTTAGCTCTTTCTCGATTAAGTGTATAATTTTTTTCTTAGTATTAAACGTTAAAACGTTATACTTTTTTTGTAGATTTGTGGTTGATTTTTATCTCATTCTATGGAAAAATGAAAGTAAATTAATAACAGTAATTTAAATGTTCATATACATATTTACGCTCTATAAAAATGTTAGCTGTCCATATAGTATACATATGTAATGCTGAGACGGCACTGCTTTATTGTAATGTACCAGGTTAAAATATGTTTATATGTATCGATTCTTGGGGCATGTGTCAAAGAACAGAGCAACATTTTTTTTCTTTAAAACATCTTTGACAATAAGAAATGTGAAGTCCATGTAAGGATGAGATGATTACCTCTTAGATTATTTAAACCGCAAAGGGGACAGGTCTGATAATGCTCTTCTTTCACACACACTATAACTGATAGTGCAAAGGGGACAGTTATGATAGTGCTCTTCTTTCAGCTGATAGTGCAAAGGCCACGGGAGACATACAATAAACTTTCACCATGACCTGAACAAAAATCTCATTGTCCTCGCCCGAGATTGAACCCGGGACTCTCAGGTAAACAGTCGTGCTATTTACAAAGCTCGGCCATCTGTCACGTCAATAAGACAGAGACACCTGATTAGTACAATAATTTTATTCAATCTATTTTTATCTTGTTTACGCATAGGACACTTCTACATTATTAGCATTAACACTTCTGAAAACAGAAAGCTGCAAAAAGGTGTGAACATAGTGAAGAGCTGTTTTATCTTACTAAATGAAATGGCTGAACCTTCATCTGATATAGGCAGAGTTAAATAGATGTCAATACTTCGTCTTATCAACAACAAAAAAAAAATGAATGATACAGTGAATATCAGCGGAAAAGATGTATTTCTTCACTTAATTTCAGTTGACCATGCCAACAATGTTATCATGACTAACTATGTCTACCTCGGACCTCTGGTATCAGCCGTTGGAATAGCGACCAATGTTATCAATATCATTATCTACATCAGGTAACTGAATTACACTTGTAGAGAATTTCGATTGTTTAATGTTATATCTGTTTTTCAATCCATTTTGATATTTGACCTAAATGTGTATTGTTCTCCAACATTTATTAGAAATTTTAAATTTTTTAATGCTATGTTTATGACATCACTGACAAGTGTCAAATGGTACAATGTGTTGACAGTTGTTACGCTAAGCCAGGGGTCAGCAACCTTTTGAGACGGAAGAGCCAAAAGTTAAAATATGCATTTTCTCAGTTTTTAAAGAGCTACCAAAATTTTTGTTTCAATATTATGGTATTAGATTAGGTCGCAATTTGACATCGAAAGAGCATCATGCAGCTCGCGAGCCGAAGGTTGCCGACCCCAGCGCTAAGCTTATAAAAAATACCAAATATTTTAATCAAATGTTGTATAAATAATGATAAGACACATTGTATTATGTTTATACTGAAATAATCTCAAACCTCAACAGGCACGGTTTGAATGATTCTATCAACATCAGTTTCTTGAGTCTGGCAACAACAGATCTGGGTTGTCTGTTGACTGCATTCTGGTAAGGCCTGGGATCAAATCCTCTCTTCCTCCAGTTGATTGACTTTCCCTACATACCTTATGAGTTTTTTAATCTAACAGCTGGTATGTTGATATCTGATTCAGTGGTAAATCATCAAAATATATCTGTATAACATCAATGAAAATTATCTAGTGGTATTCCTTCTTTTTACCTGTAAATACTGTACGATATCGCAGTGTCCATTGGAGAATCCCCGTTATAGATAACTCAGTTTGCCCGGCGGGCTCAACTCTATAACTTCCCCAATGAGCTGTGTTAAAAATAAAAAAAAATCATTTACGCACTACTATTGTTATACAGTATTGTTGAGGCTATTGTTATTCATTATTAAAAATAAAAAGCAACCCTAGGATTTCACCTGTTTCTGGAACCACGGCATATGAAAGGGATTGTGTGGCTCACCGATAATTGAATTGAACTGGGGACTCTCGGGTCGTAAGACGAGCGCTCTACATACCCGACCCTCCTTAGTAAAAAAATACAAATATGTTAACTCTTTTTTACTTAGGAGTTAAATGCAGATGACCTAGTTAAATATGTTCAAAATCCACGAAACTTTCTAACATTATTTTCATTTTGTTTCCTATCATATTTTATTCATGCCTCGTTTTTTTTTTTTCAGCTTTCCCTCGAGCTTTTTTCTCTAAGACTGCATTTGGAATCACAATTTTCATTACTGTGGAGAGATGTTTGTGTATTGTAGCGCCTCTCAAAATCAAGCACATCCTAACACCAAAACGTACTCTGGTTACTATCCTGGCCATCTACACGGCGGGGATACTCAATTCATTCCCACACGCCTACTTACAAACGCTGTATATCACCTGGAAAAATGACCTATATCGAAATAAGTCTGTACTGGGGCTTGGATACGGACCTGATTTCCCCCAGGTGGCTAGGGTCAGTGCCTACACAAACACTGTGACCATAATTGCGCCTTTTGTAATTTTGATCCTGTCTACCACAATCTTAATAGTTGAGCTTAGACGAAAATCAAAATGGCGTTTATCAATCGCTAATCCCAATGAAACATGTTCGACATTGTTCTTGAGGCGTGACAAGGTCATTTTCAAAGTCACGTGCATGTTGGCGACCTTTCTCATCGTTTGCTATCTCCCTCACGCGGGCAGTCTCCTGACGGTGTCAATCCTACCGGAATATAATATCAACGGGAGGTATGTCTATCTGTACGGAGTTGTGTGGTCAGTTTCTTGGATAATGGAGTCGGTCAATTCCAGTTCAACGATGCTTATTTACTACCTTGTCAGCTCCAAGTTCCGAAATACTTTTCAAGAAATGTTTTACTTTGTTTATCGTAAGAAAGAGAAGAACACAATGACAAGTAGTCCACGTGGTTGAGATTGACACAATTATTATTTATAGACGAAAGTCATTGACATTCTAAAAAAATCTCACTTCATGTTGTGGATATGATGTCTTATTGTGGCTAGCTCATAAAGTAAACTATAATGCTGTGAGTTCATTAAATTAAAGTAAATTGTTTCAAATTATCAGAACAGAAAAGTCGACAGATTAATTTTTAAATTTTCGTTAATAAAAA
>JAGDYQ010000151.1:1172062-1184300 GCA_021962125.1 Bulinus truncatus
GGAGTATCAGATGATGTCGGTAAGCCTGGAGTATCAGATGATGTAGGTTAGCCTTGAGTATCAGATGATGTAGGTAAGCCTGGAGTATCAGAGCCTGGAGTATCAGATGATGTAGGTAAGCCTGGAGTATCAGATGATGTAGGTAAGCCTGGAGTATCAGATGATGTAGGTAAGCCTGGAGTATCAGATGATGTAGGTAAGCAGGGAGTATCAGATGATGTAGGTAAGCCGGGAGTATCAGATGATGTAGGTAAGCCTGGAGTATCAGATGATGTAGGTAAGCCGGGAGTATCAGATGATGTAGGTAAGCCTGGAGTATCAGATGATGTAGGTAAGCCTGGAGTATCAGATGATGTCGGTAAGCCTGGAGTATCAGATGATGTAGGTAAGCCTGGAGTATCAGATGATGTAGGTAAGCCTGAGTATCAGATGATGTAGGTAAGCCTGGAGTATCAGATGATGTAGGTAAGCCTGGAGTATCAGATGATGTAGGTAAGCCTGGAGTATCAGATGATGTAGGTAAGCCTGGAGTATCAGATGATGTAGGTAAGCCTGGAGTATCAGATGATGTAGGTAAGCCTGGAGTATCAGATGATGTAGGTAAGCCTGGAGTATCAGATGATGTAGGTAAGCCTGGAGTATCAGATGATGTAGGTAAGCCTGGAGTATCAGATGATGTAGGTAAGCCTGGAGTATCAGATGATGTAGGTAAGCCTGGAGTATCAGATGATGTAGGTAAGCCTGGAGTATCAGATGATGTAGGTAAGCCTGGAGTATCAGATGATGTAGGTAAGCCTGGAGTATCAGATGATGTAGGTAAGCCTGGAGTATCAGATGATGTAGGTAAGCCTGGAGTATCAGATGATGTAGGTAAGCCGGAGTATCAGATGATGTAGGTAAGCCTGGAGTATCAGATGATGTAAGGTAAGCCTGGAGTATCAGATGATGTAGGTAAGCCTGGGAGTATCAGATGATGTAGGTAAGCCTGGAGTATCAGATGATGTAGGTAAGCCTGGAGTATCAGATGATGTAGGTAAGCCTGGAGTATCAGATGATGTAGGTAAGCCTGGAGTATCAGATGATGTAGGTAAGCCTGGAGTATCAGATGATGTAGGTAAGCCTGGAGTATCAGATGATGTAGTGTAAGCCTGTAGGAGTATCAGTGATGATGTAGGTAAGCCTGGAGTATCAGATGATGTAGGTAAGCCTGAGGAGTATCAGATGATGTAGGTAAGCCTGGAGTATCAGATGATGTAGGTAAGCCTGGAGTATCAGATGATGTAGGTAAGCCTGGAGTATCAGATGATGTAGGTAAGCCTGGAGTATCAGATGATGTAGGTAAGCCTGGAGTATCAGATGATGTAGGTAAGCCTGGAGTATCAGATGATGTAGGTAAGCCGGGAGTATCAGATGATGTAGGTAAGCCTGGAGTATCAGATGATGTAGGTAAGCCTGGAGTATCAGATGATGTAGGTAAGCCTGGAGTATCAGATGATGTAGGTAAGCCTGGAGTATCAGATGATGTAGGTAAGCCTGGAGTATCAGATGATGTAGGTAAGCCTGGAGTATCAGATGATGTAGGTAAGCCTGGAGTATCAGATGATGTAGGTAAGCCTGGAGTATCAGATGATGTAGGTAAGCCTGGAGTATCAGATGATGTAGGTAAGCCTGGAGTATCAGATGATGTAGGTAAGCCTGGAGTATCAGATGATGTAGGTAAGCCTGAGTATCAGATGATGTAGGTAAGCCTGGAGTATCAGATGATGTAGGTAAGCCTGGAGTATCAGATGATGTAGGTAAGCCTGGAGTATCAGATGATGTAGGTAAGCCTGGAGTATCAGATGATGTAGGTAAGCCTGGAGTATCAGATGATGATGTATGATGTAGGTAAGCCTGGAGTATCAGATGATGTAGGTAAGCCCAGATGATGTAGGTAAGCCTGGAGTATCAGATGATGTAGGAGCCTGGAGTATCAGATGATGTGAGGTAAGCCTGGAGTATCAGATGATGTAGGTAAGCCTGGAGTATCAGATGATGTGTAGCCTGGAGTATCAGATGATGTAGGTAAGCCTGGGGGGAGTATCAGATGATGTAGGTAAGCCTGGAGTATCAGATGATGTAGGTAAGCCTGGTATCAGATGATGTAGGTAAGCCTGGAGTATCAGATGATGTAGGTAAGCCTGGAGTATCAGATGATGTAGGTAAGCCTGGAGTATCAGATGATGTAGGTAAGCCTGGAGTATCAGATGATGTAGGTAAGCCTGGAGTATCAGATGATGTAGGTAAGCCTGGAGTATCAGATGATGTAGGTAAGCCTGGAGTATCAGATGATGTAGGTAAGCCGGGAGTATCAGATGATGTAGGTAAGCCTGGAGTATCAGATGATGTAGGTAAGCCTGGAGTATCAGATGATGTAGGTAAGCCTGGAGTATCAGATGATGTAGGTAAGCCTGGAGTATCAGATGATGTAGGTAAGCCTGGAGTATCAGATGATGTAGGATGATGTAGGTAAAGCCTGGAGTATCAGATGATGTAGGTAAGCCTGGAGTATCAGATGATGTAGGTAAGCCTGGAGTATCAGATGATGTAGGTAAGCCTGGAGTATCAGAGTATGGGAGATTCAGATGATGTAGGTAAGCCGGGAGTATCAGATGATGCTAGGTAAGCCTGGTATTATTACGATGGTAGTAAGCCTGAGCAGTCAGATGATGTAGGTAAGCCTGAGTATCAGATGATGTGGTGTGTTCTGAGTATCAGATGATGTAGGTAAGCCGGGAGTATCAGATGATGCGTAGGTGGGCCTGGAGTATCAGATGATGTAGGTAAGCCTGGAGTATCAGATGATGTAGGTAAGCCGGGAGTATCAGATGATGTGTAAGCCTGGAGTATCAGATGATGTAGGTAAGCCGGGAGTATCAGATGATGTAGGTAAGCCTGGAGTATCAGATGATGTAGGTAAGCCTGGAGTATCAGATGATGTAGGTAAGCCGGGAGTATCAGATGATGTCGGTAAGCCTGGGAGTATCAGATGATGTAGGTAAGCCTGGAGTATCAGATGATGTAGGTAAGCCTGGAGTATCAGATGATGTAGGGTAAGCCTGGAGTATCAGATGATGTAGGTAAGCCTGGAGTATCAGATGATGTAGGTAAGCCTGGAGTATCAGATGTATGTGGTAAGCCTGGAGTATCAGATGATGTAGGTAAGCCTGGAGTATCAGATGATGTAGGTAAGCCTGGAGTATCAGGTAAGCCTAGGAGTATCAAATGATGTAGGTAAGCCTGGAGTATCAGATGATGTAGGTAAGCCTGGAGTATCAGATGATGTAGGTAAGCCTGGAGTATCAGATGATGTAGGTAAGCCTGAGTATCAGATGATGTAGGTAAGCCTGGAGTATCAGATGTTTTAGGTAAGCCTGGAGTATCAGATGATGTCGGTAAGCCTGAGTATCAGATGATGTAGGTAAGCCAGGAGTATCAGATGTGGTGGTAGCCTATGGTCAAGATGAGGCCTGGAGACTGGGGATGATGTAGTGCTTCTGGAGTATCAGAGGACATAGGTAAGCCGGGAGTATCAAATGATGTAGGTAAGCCTGGAGTATCAGAGGATTATAGGGTAAGCCTGGAGTATCAGATGTTTTAGGTAGCTCGGAGTATCAGATGATGTAGGTAAGCCTGGAGTATCAGATGATGTAGGTAAGCCTGGAGTATCAGATGATGTAGGTAAGCCGGGAGTATCAGATGATGTAGGTAAGCCTGGAGTATCAGATGATGTAGGTAAGCCGGGAGTATCAGATGATGTAGGTAAGCCTGAGTATCAGATGATGTAGGTAAGCCTGAGTATCAGATGATGTAGGTAAGCCTGGAGTATCAGATGATGTAGGTGTTTGGAGTATCAGATGATGTAGGTAAGCCGGGAGTATCAGATGATGTAGGTAAGCCTGGAGTATCAGATGATGCAGGTGTCGGGAGTATCAGATGATGTAGGTAAGCCGGAGTATCAGAGGATTTAGGTAAGCCGGGAGTATCAGATGATGTAGGTAAGCCTGGAGTATCAGATGATGGTGGCAAGCCGGGAGTATCAGATGATGTAGGTGTCGGGAGTATCAGATGACGTAGGTGTCGGGAGTATCAGATGATGTAGGTAAGCCGAGCATCAGATGTAGGTAAGCCTGGAGTATCAGATGATGTAGGTAAGCCTGGAGTATCAGATGATGTAGGTAAGCCAGAGTATCAAATGATGTAGGTAAAGCCTGGAGTATCAGATGATGTAGGTAAGCCTGGAGTATCAGATGATGTAGGTAAGCCTGGAGTATCAGATGATGTAGGTAAGCCTGGAGTATCAGATGATGTAGGTAAGCCGGGAGTATCAGATGATGTAGGTAAGCCTGGAGTATCAGATGATGTAGGTAAGCCTGGAGTATCAGATGATGTAGGTAAGCCTGGAGTATCAGATGATGTAGGTAAGCCGGGAGTATCAGATGATGTAGGTAAGCCTGGAGTATCAGATGATGTAGGTAAGCCTGGAGTATCAGATGATGTAGGTAAGCCTGGAGTATCAGATGATGTAGGTAAGCCGGGAGTATCAGATGATGTAGGTAAGCCTGGAGTATCAGATGATGTAGGTAAGCCTGGAGTATCAGATGATGTAGGTAAGCCGGGAGTATCAGATGATGTAGGTAAGCCTGGAGTATCAGATGATGTAGGTAAGCCTGGAGTATCAGATGATGTAGGTAAGCCTGGAGTATCAGATGATGTAGGTAAGCCTGGAGTATCAGATGATGTAGGTAAGCCTGGAGTATCAGATGATGTAGGTAAGCCTGGAGTATCAGATGATGTAGGTAAGCCTGGAGTATCAGATGATGTAGGTAAGCCTGGAGTATCAGATGATGTAGGTAAGCCTGGAGTATCAGATGATGTAGGTAAGCCTGGAGTATCAGATGATGTAGGTAAGCCTGGAGTATCAGATGATGTAGGTAAGCCGGGAGTATCAGATGATGTAGGTAAGCCTGGAGTATCAGATGATGTAGGTAAGCCTGGAGTATCAGATGTTTTAGGTAAGCCTGGAGTATCAGATGATGTAGGTAAGCCTGGAGTATCAGATGATGTAGGTAAGCCTGGAGTATCAGATGATGTAGGTAAGCCTGGAGTATCAGATGATGTAGGTAAGCCTGGAGTATCAGATGATGTAGGTAAGCCTGGAGTATCAGATGATGTAGGTAAGCCTGGAGTATCAGATGATGTAGGTAAGCCTGGAGTATCAGATGATGTAGGTAAGCCTGGAGTATCAGAGGATATAGGTAAGCCGGGAGTATCAAATGATGTAGGTAAGCCTGGAGTATCAGATGATGTAGGTAAGCCTGGAGTATCAGATGTTTTAGGTAAGCCTGGAGTATCAGATGATGTAGGTAAGCCTGGAGTATCAGATGATGTAGGTAAGCCTGGAGTATCAGATGATGTAGGTAAGCCGGGAGTATCAGATGATGTAGGTAAGCCTGGAGTATCAGATGATGTAGGTAAGCCGGGAGTATCAGATGATGTAGGTAAGCCTGGAGTATCAGATGATGTAGGTAAGCCTGGAGTATCAGATGATGTAGGTAAGCCTGGAGTATCAGATGATGTAGGTAAGCCTGGAGTATCAGATGATGTAGGTAAGCCTGGAGTATCAGATGATGTAGGTAAGCCTGGAGTATCAGATGATGTAGGTAAGCCTGGAGTATCAGATGATGTAGGTAAGCCTGGAGTATCAGATGATGTAGGTAAGCCTGGAGTATCAGATGATGTAGGTAAGCCTGGAGTATCAGATGATGTAGGTAAGCCGGGAGTATCAGATGATGTAGGTAAGCCGGGAGTATCAGATGATGTAGGTAAGCCTGGAGTATCAGATGATGTAGGTAAGCCGGGAGTATCAGATGATGTAGGTAAGCCGGGAGTATCAGAGGATATAGGTAAGCCGGGAGTATCAGATGATGTAGGTAAGCCTGGAGTATCAGATGATGTAGGTAAGCCGGGAGTATCAGGCGGAGACGAAGAGAAGATGGTCCTTTTTTTTTAACGGATACTGTGAAAATAAGCTTTTAAGTTCGAAATTGTGGTTTTGCGGGGCCATCTTGAAGTTGGGGCCCACGGCACTATCTTAATACGCCCGACGTTAAAAATGCCTTTGAGTGATGGACGACAAAATTCCCAAATTAGAAACATTAAAACCAATATAAGCGCTTGCCATTGATGAACATCTTCGTCTGTCTTATATTTTTAGAAGCTACAGTCTGAAAAATTGGAGCTGAAATGTGTGAAACCTTTTTCCTTGTTTGTATCATTGATCTATTTAGTCTATATCATGATGTCAGATTTAATCACACCTGATAATGTCGCACAACTCTTTATGAGTCACCTCTAAACAAATAAAAAAAATGTATCAAGAAACCAAACAATGAATACTTTATTCTTAAATTATTAATTAACGTTAGAGTATTCTTACTCAAAACAATGATAATCTATTTTAACTGTACCTAACGACGTTATTAAAACAAACAAAAAATGTTTCAACAGTTTTCATTATTGATTAGAGAATAAAGATTGTTCCCCTTGGTACATTCTCTGGACATTTTAATTACATTCTAAGACCCCCCCCCCTCCCCCCATCCTTTCCTCCACTTTTTCTAATAAACGTGAGCACATTGAATGAAAGTAAATTGTGCGCTATAGGAGTAAATTACAAAGTAAACACTAATGAATGGATTGCCTAACTGGTAATTATAGAAACTGCTGCATAATATAACATATAAAAACAACATAATAGCAGGAAGAAAATGTTCGATTACCGACCAAAAAAATTTCCTCATAGTTTCATTTGTGGCGTTTATGAGGAAAAAAACACCGTGTTAAATTGTTTTCTTTTTTAGTAATAAAAAAAAATGTCAGAAGAAATATTTGTATCACAATACTAAACTAACAATGACCAATGAAGTGTTAAATACACCCAGTAGCTTATTAAGAGTACTGCTTGTCGTGCAGCCTCACCAGGTGTCGTACGAGGAAAGTACTCTTGAAGAATGATGTTAATTTTGTTTATTTTGCAGGGCGCCCGCTTAGCTAGCTTTGACTCTGCATGCACCTACCTATACAACATGATGAAATGAATAAAAAATGTCTTCGCCATGGGTTATCTATCTTTCGTCATCACAAAGCTGATGTTTTTTTTTAAGTAAAGTATTTAATCGAAAACTGAAATAAGGGACGATGTCATAACAAGTACAGATTGAATGAAACTGTAATTCTTTGGTCTCAATAGTCTAGAGTTTGTAGAATTTTAAAGTAGCTTATTGATCGATGCACTACACAACCTTTACCACAAGATAAATTTACCTGTTTGTTTGTGACACTGAATTTCTCCATTCTTCTTTTCAAGCTATCATTAAATTTACACAAAGAGAAAAATGAACATTACGATGGTATCAAATGTCACCGTTCAGCTGGAATCAAATGTCACCATTCAGTTGATATCTATAGAGAGTGCCAACTTCTTTATTTATTTAAACTTTTTAATATTCGGACCCTTGATCTCAATATTTGGCATGTTGGCCAATGTAATCAATATAGCCGTCTATTACAGGTAAGAAATATCTATCGAACTCAATTTTTAACATAGTACATACAAATGTGTGGAAAATATTAAATAGACGAAGATAAAGTCAAACTCACATTTGGTGAGACTAATTAGAACATATACCTAAGGCCAACTGACAATACGACCCATAAACAAATATACTTGAACTGTTAGTGTTTGCTTTTAATGGAACAATATCTAAGTTTTAAGGTCGATATCTAACATTAATGTTAATGCCTTCTGTTTACACATAGTTTTGTTGAATATCTGAGTAAAAGAAAGGATTAGGTCATCATCAAAACATCTTTATTCGTTCACATTGTGTAATGAAAGGGGAAAAAAACACATCCTGTTGGACTTATATTGTGTCACTGTTTTAAATATCGAGCTGCCTAAACAGTTGGGGATCAGAAAGATAAATATGTTGAAGATTTTGTGGGACCAAACGCTGGTGTCATTGAGTGACTTCTTCACGTGACAAGGCTGATGTAAAAAATGCAAATCAATCAACTCAACGTCAGTTGATGTGTGTGTGTTCAGACTTTGAAAGTTAACTTTCACCACGAGCATTATGCGTAAACAACGAAAAGAAATGACTTCAATTCGAAACAGTTTGAGTTATAAAGCATACAAATGCGAATAAATCAATCAATGAAGAGAATATAAATCTACCTTTAAAAAATAAAAGTCATTTATATAATTAATTCATCTGTAAATTTAAATATGATTAAAAGAAATGTTATTATTGTTGTAATTCTCATACAGTTCCCCCAATTATAAACAGTCGTACTTATC
Source organism: Bulinus truncatus (assembly GCA_021962125.1). Taxonomy (NCBI): domain Eukaryota; kingdom Metazoa; phylum Mollusca; class Gastropoda; family Planorbidae; genus Bulinus; species Bulinus truncatus. The sequence continues at coordinate 1,180,464 of JAGDYQ010000151.1, forward strand.
GTCATAATTACTAAGCTAATATTAGTTCAATTAATTTTAAATTCGATGCAATTGAAAATATTTTCGATATTGCAAAAAAAAAAACAAAAAAAAAAAACAACAAAAGACATGTTGAATCACAAATAAAACTTTAAAGTAGAATGTTGCTTTTCATTTTATTTTTAATATTCTAATACTCTAACCAGAATATATTATGTCCAAGTAAAAAAACAAAGTTATATTTTTATCTTATGTCAAACACGTGAAATAGACAAATTAAGAGCGTGACCATTCCGTATCAACTGTGAAGCTAACGGCCCATGTCTGTAACTCTCGTGTTTTGAGCAGGTAACCCTCACCGCACGACCCGAGCTCACAACCTTATCACCAACACGTCTGAGATAGAATTAGACTAGAACTGTTGTAGATATTACGGTGGCACAACTTTAATTATGTCAAACATGTTATGCAGCCTAACAGACGCTGTTCACAGTAAAACTACAATCCTTGTTTTACGTGTAATTTTTCATCAAAATGTGGCCCATCGTTAACTTGGATCATTCAATTCAATGGCCTACTTTTTATTTCAAAAATATTATTGAGAGGTAGAAGAGTAAACTAATCAAACATTCCAATTAGTGACAAGTTATACTCACGAATTTTCTGCACTCACTAATTGCAAGGTAATATTTTTAGGTGAAAACTATCGACTATCAAATATTTCACTTATAAACCAATTAATGGATCGATAATATGGGTAATATACAATTATGTCATTTCTAGATAAATTTGTTTTATTTATAACTTTCCCTTTTAAAGAACTGGTGCGATAAGTATAAACCTACTAATTAATAATGACGTTTTTTACGTAATTATGGGGCTTACAATTGTTTGAAAAAAGACTTTATTATACACCAAACTAACAGTAAATTTGTACTCTAAAATCTCAAGGTTCTTAAAGAAATAATAAGTAAATAAACATAAAAAGTCTATCTTCTAAGCTATAAAACATCGATATTGTCAGAGGTCAATTTAATTGGTCATGCTGAGATACATGGAAGTCACACAATACATAAAAGCTATTTGATTTGGAATTTAAACTCAGTTTTTAGTGCTGTCTATATAATCGTGTGCTTTTGTACGATTACAATGCTAATAAAACATTGAATAGATACTTGACGAAATGAAAGGATCATCGGCAGTGTAATGAAAAGTACTGTGAGCAGGACATTAACAGTACACTGCCCAGTGTAGTTATAAGTGCTGTACGCAGGACATTAACAGTACACTGCCCAGAGTAGTTATAAGTGCTGTACGCAGGATATTAACAGTACACTGCCCAGTGTAAAGATAAGTACTGTGAGATCAACATTAAGAATACACTGCCCAGTGTAATGAAAAGTACTGTGAGCAGGACATTAACAGTACACTGCCCAGTGTAGTTATAAGTGCTGTGAGCAGGATATTAACAGTACACTGCCCAGTGTAATGATAAGTACTGTGAGATCAACATTAAGAATACACTGCCCAGTGTAATGATAAGTACGGCGATAGTTACGGTGAGCAGGACATTAACAGTACACTGCCCCAATACATGACAATACAGAGAACAGATTATCTGAACATTTACGAAAGTCTTTTTTTTTTTCTTTGAAGTATAGAACTAACTACACTCTTGTGAACTAACAAGATGGTCTATAATTTATTGAACAGAACATACATAGAACATCTAGTCAGATGATAACCTTATTGATTGATTATTGAACAGATTATTTGTATAGTAGTGGCCAAAGTAATCATAATGAAGACAGAGGATAAGCTACAGCTGCGAACATCGCTAGGGACACCTATATTTGCACTGAATAGCAGCTATAATGCTCTGTACTATGGCCAGCTTCCGAATGACCCCTTCATTCCTGTCAGTACTGCTCTGATTGTTTACGCAGCCAACTATTTGACCATAGGACCAATCGTCTCAGTTTTTGGTATGATTGGAAACATTATTAACATGATTGTCTATAGCAGGTGAGTTATCTCAATGATTGTCTGTAGCAGGTAAGTTATCTTAATGATTGCTTTTACCAGATAGATAATCTTAATGATTTCCTTTACCAGATAGATAATCTTAATGATTGCCTTTACCAGATAAAAATTTCTTAATGATTGACTTTAGCACGTAGATTATCTTAATGATTGCCTTTAGCAGGTAGGTTATCTCAATGATTGCCTTTAGCAGGTAATTTATCTTAATGATTGCCTTTAGTAGTTTAATCCATACGCTGTATTTAATCATCTAATTCAGCCACATTCAATCAGGTGGTGGGAGCCAGTCGGTAACAGTAATCTTATACATATTAACTAATCTATTGGTGAAAGTTTGATCAGTTAGGCCTCCAGTTTGTGGGCCTTGTCTGGGGCCCAATGTTATCTGGCTGCAGTCCTTCTGGTTCTATATAGAATCAACAAATAAGCAATTCATCCTTATATAATACTTTGAGAATATGAGACTATATCTATAGTAATACTTTTATATTTCAAAAGTCTCGTTTTTTGTTTTTCGTTTTCTTTTTGCGTTCAAAATTTACAAAAATGTAAAAAAGTTTATAGCATTTAGCATACAGATAAAAATAATCACGTTGAATGGAGTATAGCTATATTTTGTCAAGATAAGTTCAAATGTAAATGTCATCAGTATGTTTATTGAGATTACGTAACAGACAACAATATTCCGTCATGCAGGCATGGGTTTAAAGACTCAGTCAATGTCAGTCTATTGACTCTGGCAGCGACTGACTTCTGTGGTCTACTTTTTACTGTCTTGTTCGCCATTGGATCCAATCCTGGTTTTGTCAAGTTACTGAAGTACATCTACAACCCTGACGAGGTCATGAACATTTTAATAGGTAATAAATCATTGTGTATTGAAGAGAATTGTGTGTCAATGACGTCATTTGGTGTAATATTAGCACAATCTGTCAGCTGCTCAGGAAGTGACGACATACATCTTTTTTATCTTCGCCAATAATTTCTGCAGCCATATTAAAAAGTCGATAGCAGACTAGGAGTTGTATGTATTAGTGGTGTACGGGTTAATTTTGATTATTGAAGATAAAAGTTGGAGAAGTCGGTTAGCTTGCTTCACACCTTCCTCAATCACAGACTTCAGACATTAATAGAGACATCGCCAGATGAGATATACGAGAGTGTTGAAAACTTGTTAGGTTAATGAGAAAATAAAAAAATGTCACCAGAAATTATCCTTAAATACATAATCGTCCAGCCCGTGTGTCTCCCTCGCAGATAGTTTTCATATCGTGCGGTGAATGCGTTGCATTTCAGACATTTCTGTTCATATCGTATTCTGTTCATGGTAATAAAGGCCACGTGTTCTTTTCTATTGCAGTATTGTGTACGTTTCTTTGTTATCCCTTCTATCGGATTTCGTTCAGCCAGCTTCAGCAGGTTTTTCCACTAGTTTATTCATAACTTTACTTAGAATTCATAAAGAGATAATGTGAAGTATAGAACTAATTCTCTTTGGCGATTCAAGTAATAATGCCATACTTAGGGGTTTACCAATGCGTATTCTACATAACCCTGTTGAGTGGTACGTTCGAGGACAACACACAATGATGTTTGCTAGCAAAAACAAAACATAAAGTAAAATAAAAACACAAGAAACTATGTCGTTAAGTAGAAGCATCACATTGTTTTAAGTACAATAATAAATATAGGTTAACAGCCTCTTGTATCCCCGTCTCGCATGAGTTATTAATTTGAAGGAAGCTTAGAGACAGCTCAGCTTTTAATTGTTAGTTATTTGTTGAAATTAGTTATAGCGATATTATTTTAACGTGT
>JAGDYQ010000151.1:1184800-1197738 GCA_021962125.1 Bulinus truncatus
TGGACGAATTTAAATAGTGTCATTTGGTACTTTTCATAGTAATGATCTTTTATTACTAAAGTTGTTGCAGCTGGTAGCTTATGCGGTCTGAGTCTCCGATCATACACATTCTCAACCAATAATGATAAAGCTCCGATTCTTATAGATTCATAATTTATTTTCATAACAACAAAACAGTGTTATTACTTTACTTCACCCCAGTCTCACCTGCCCCCCACACACCCAAGATGAATGAAGATGACTTTTCGACAACGCCTGCACATTGTTATTACGGTCGTACATCATTGCCTTAAATATGTGTGACGATGAAGTTGTGTGATTCGCCACATACACTTCCAACATCCACGCCATGAGTTTTGTTTTTTTTTTACTTATAGAGAATGTTCTACTTTTTGTTCCCTTCTTAGCCCTAACGGGCCACCGGGGCAGATGAAGTGTAGAATTCAACTGTTTCTATAACCTCGGCATATGAAGGGATTGTGTGGTTAGCACAACGCCCAGCCGCCTTTACTTCCCCAACTTAAGTCAGGCACCCATTTAAAGCTGGGTGGGCTTGTGGGACGACTTAGCACCAAATTTCACCTGGAAAAATTCCATGGGCCTCACCGAGGATCGAATCCAGGACTCTCAGATTGACAGTCGAGTATCTACACCACTCGGCCTACCGTCCCACCTTTCTACTTTTTGACCTCTCCCAATTTTTAGAGCATTTTCGAAAAAAAATGCTCTATTGTCCCCGTTTTGTCTGTCTGTCTGTCTGTCATCACCCTAGATCTCAACAACCATAAGTCCTAGACCCATGATGTATATATCATTTTGTAGATCTTGGCCTGCCAAGAAATTACTTTTTTCCATTTTGCGATCTGACCTCTCAGGGCCGTAAAAGGGGCCTTATAAAGTACCGTTTTTTACTATATAAGCTATATTGATAATGGAGCGCCCTATATCCCAGCAACCATAAGTCCTAGACCCATGATGTATATATCATTTTGTAGGTCTTGGCCTGCCATGTGTACATCAAAAGATCATTTTGCGATAGGACCTCTCAGGACCGGGCTTCAGGGCTCCTAAGGGGCTTATATATTATATATAGTTTATAAGCTAAACAAAGGGGCGAAATCATTATTTATTTTTGTAACAGTTATTCATCATGACTTACTTCCCTTACTTTTTAAAAAACCCGTAATCAATGACAACTTTGCAGCACAGCTCAATCAACCAAAAGTCATCATTTGTTGGGACTTCAATCAAGATTTCAAAGAGCCCGGGGCAGAAATTGAAAATTTCTCCGAAACAAACTTCAACATTCAACTACTTTCACCAAGATTGGCAACAACAATTTATCAAACAACAATTAAGCTAATCAAAGGGGCGTAATCATTATTTATTTTTGTAACAGTTATTCAACATGACTTACTTGCCGTACTTTTTATAAAACCCATAATATATAATAATACATAACACGCGCACCAAATGAATGGGTTATTGAACGGAAGTGAAAAAAGAATAGAACGGAAGTGAAAAAAGAGGATACACAGACGGTTGACATTGCAGCACAGCTCAATCAACCAAACGTCATCATTTGTGGGGACTTCAATCAAGATTTCAAAGAGCCCGGGGCAGAAATTGAAAACTTCTTCGAAACAAACTTCAACATTGAACTACTTTCACCAAGATTGGCAACAACAATTTATCAAACAACAATTGACGGAGTTTTCGGACGATTAAATGACTACAATTTAGAATGTTTCAATTATGAGTCCTATTTCAGTGACCACAAACCACTTGTAGTTAGATTTAAGAGAAAATAATTTTGTTTTCAAATATAAAGAAACGTCTTTTTAATATCTTTTTTCAGATATATGCATTACACAATTGAATTTATAAACATTTACAAAATTTACAAATATTTACTGAAAGATAGTATACGTACTGATACATAATACGAAAATGCTCTAACACGTCCTGTGTCCAGAATGGAACAGGCTTAGATTGCTTGTTTTTTATATAATTGGTCTAAACCATTTTCAACCACATACATAAGCAGAGTGACCGGTGGTCAAGCGGTGTAGTGTGCTTGACTGTCCGCCTGATAGTCCCGTGCTCGATCTTCTATTTTTTTTTAATATATTTCTCAATGAAAGTTGCTTAAACTTCCATCAAGTCCACCTAATGCCGTGGTTTGTTTACATATCAGTTGTGCCCCGATGTCACTTTAGGTAATTTACTTCACATACTTCAACAGACACTGACAATGACACACTTTATGACGTCTAACACACACACGCACACACACACACACACACACATTGACTGAATTATTTTCCTTCACCTTCACATACAAATAATAGAAACAACCATAGAAATTTTTTTTTCAAATCTTTTTAGTAAATATTATTCAGTAAAAAATATTTTAAAGTTATGTAAGAACACCTTTTTCTCAGGAAATTATTGCATTGATTAACGTTTGATTGATTTTTTTATCGATCAATAATACGGTTATCGACATCCACTAGTTCGTTTTGAATTCAGGGAGCCAACTAAACAGTTTGTCTCTAGAAATAAAACACGCTACGGTTGCTTGATTTCTTAGACGTGAAAGGCATTTTCCCCAGGAAAGGATTTATCCCTTCGAGTACAAACAAATGGAACAAGTCGAGACAAGAATTTTCTGAAAAAAAAAAACTCACAAAGAATATTTCTTAAAATAAGTAACCAACCCCCTAAGCAATACATCAATATTTAATGACTTGTTAAAACAGAAACTAACCAATATATTTATACTGTACAGCATAGTTGATAACAAATAGCCTACTTGATAACACATTTTTTAAAAATAATACATCACTCATATTAGCAGAATCATATCGGTAAACATTAAGATATAAAAGTAATATGTAAAGCAGTCATATGAAAGCGGGCGAACATTATCCCTTATTTCCTACATTTTTCATGCATATAAATGAAACATATGCATACCAACAAACCAAAACATTCTTTTTAACATTGGAGTTGTTTGTTTCCGATAAAACTCTAGTCATTATAAGTACTACTGATGTCAACATGTAGGATTATATTGAACTTTGTATTTACAAATCTCCCTTTTTGTTTTATTACCAGATTATTGGGATAAATACAAGTTGAGCCTAATTCTAAAAATAAAATCTCAACTTGTTTCTACTGTTGCTCTGGGATACAGTTACATTTATCTGCAAATAGAAAAAAAAAGTTGCCCAGTGTCACACAACCCACCAACACACTTCTTACACTACTGCCAAATATCAATAAAATACAATTTTAGAAATGTGATTCATTTTAATTTTAAGAATCCAATGGATAGGAATAAATAAACAAATCAGTCATATTGGATCAATATTTTTAAGGAAAACAAATTGTAATCCCCTAAATGCCCGTTACTAGCGATTCCTTAGAAAAGTCTAATAATACAGGACTATATAAGTAGTCATGTTTCTTTATCTCTGGCCGCTAGACGAAGTTTGGATACGTTTGTTTCTAGGTAAGTATAATTATATTTGATAGATTTATATCGATGGGAAGTTATTAATATTAAGCCAGTTAAAAAAAATTATTGTTATTTAAATATTAAAAAAACAAAATGTATATATATCTATATATGTAACACATCGACACACCCGCTGCCGTCATGTAACAAATGTTTGTCTCCATGTAACGAATACATTATGATAAAGAAGAACTGCGGTGCTTCATGGTTCATAACATGTTTAATCACATAACAAGTAACGAACAACACAATATTAAATAAGATTAATATTTGAGTAGTTAATCCGATATGTAAGAATACAACTCCTGTGCAAACAACAATCCAATAATATTTAAAATGAATTATCACAAATTACACTTGTCTCACTTATCATATGAAACGAAATCACTTCTCATTTAACAAAGATTATTTCTATGACTCTGACTCCTCTCTTATGACTATATCTTTATAAATCTCTTTTAGGTGAACCTTTTATGTCTCTTTCTTAAACATATCTCTCGTATATACAAACTGCCTCTTATATATCCTGCTTAGTTAACGACGCGACTTTCTACAAACAGCTACACTCGAACAAACAGATGATCATAATTTCTATGAATACAATTCACTGAGTCTAGAAACGACCAGATTCTGACCTCCTAACAACTCGCTTGATATATATATATATATATATATATATATATATATATATTATAAAGCAGCTAAGCTAAGCTTGTCGGGGTCGCGGGTCGGTCGCGTGTTGGGAATCCGTTCTATAAATAAACGACCTACAGAAATAATAAATAAAACAATAGTATTTGATAAAGTAAACACGTGACCAGCGAGGTCACGAAAACATAATTCAAAATGGCGTCTTCGATTCGATTTTTCTTTTTTAAAAATTTACAGTTTTAAATAGTTTCTGTGGATTTTTATTTTGAAATGTAAAAGTCCTAAATATTAAATAATAATAATAATATATAATATAAATTCCAATCATTTTAGTTTTTATTACAACATAAAGCATTTTAATCAGACTAGGTCACTAGCGAGCGCGTTCGTAAATAACCTATGACCTATGATGTTAGATGTTATTTGCAGAATGGGAGCGCCGTCGCTATAAATAAAAAAAATCCTCTATGACGTCATTTCACGATGGGTGCCTTCGCGCTGCAAAATGACATCGTAAAGTAGTTATTTTTTACTTTTCAGTGCATTTTTAATGTTTTGTTTTTATTTTAATTATAAACAGACGTCAAATAAAAAAAAATAACTCTGCACCAATGTTCCCTCTAATTATTGGCGGCGCTGCGCGGTAAAAAAATTTCTTGGGCAACTTTTTAGAACTTCGAAAAAATTGGGGCGCCAATTTGGAAAATAATATTATAAACAATTTATTTGAAGTAATATTTTCATCAGATTGTATTCTGTGCGCGGGGAATAATTATTTTCTGCGCGGAGGTTTTCTAAAAATTGCGCGCGCGCAAGCGCGCAGCTTAGAGGGAACATTGCTCTGCACTTAATTTCACATAAATTGGCTGTGCATTTGATAATCATTCTCAGTTATTATAGTTTGTTAACATTGTGTACTGGAGGTTATTGTTCCCTCGATGGATTACTTTTTGATGATGGTTTGTTGGTTACAGCCACATCTTTTGACGTATGAAATGTAGGTCATTTCGGCACCTTAGGAAGGTGGCATAAATCAGCACCTAATCAAATTAATAAAATTAATTAGGAAGGGGTTTAACAGTACACTTAGATTTCCCGGGCAACGACGGGCTTAATATCTAGTATATATATATAAAATAGTCATACTAGATAAAGCCCACATTTACATTGAGTTATATTATTTTTTTATCGCCTATATTCGTTTGACGCCTATTCAATTAACTTTGAACACTATTTAAAACGAGTTAATTTGATTGTAGGATCCTTATAATACTGTTCATGCAATTCTAAAAATAAACGAGGAATTTTTAAGAAAATATAAAGCTAGTATTCTTTCTCTCTCTGTCTCTCTCTCTATCTATCTATCTATCTATCTATCTATCTATCTATCTATCTATCTATCTATCTATCTATCTATCTATCTATCTATCTATCTATCTATCTATCTATCTATCTATCTATCTATCTATCTATCTATCTATCTATCTATCTATCTATCTATCTATCTATCTATCTATCTATCTATCTATTTATCTTTTTGTTCATTAAATATATAAATATTTATGCCGAGAAAACTATCTGGTTATTTGCCAAAGGAATATCTTTCACTTTGTATCAGCCCTGTAGCGTGAAAATTCTACAGCAGGGGCACGGCATTCTATAGCATGGGTCAGACCAATAGCAGGTGGGTGGGGGCCAGGTAATACATTTTACTTATTAGAGCAAAAAAGCAGATGAGGCCAGACAAAACGCAGGGAAAGCCCGGCCCCCTTGCCCCCCTCACACGCTACGGGCCTGCTTTGTATGGTTCTTTAATCAAAACATCACTTGTTATAGTTTTGCTGTAATTAGTTTCACGTTAAACTTTGTTCATTTGGTTTATTTAGAAATGGCCCTAGAAACTGGGAGAAACGATATAGCCATCGTTGGTGTTGGCTTCAAAGGACCAGGTGCGGGAAATCTAGAGCAATTATGGGATGTGCTCAAGGAAGGGAAGAATTGCGTTAATGAAATCCCAAATGACAGATGGAATGTGGACGCATTTCTTGATCCAGATTCATAATCTCCTGGGAAATACTGTACCAAAAAGGCTGGACTTATTTCAAAGTAAGTAATTAGAAAAGGGGCAGATTCATGTCAAATGAACTGTTCTAAACAATATTTAAATTGGAAGGCAACGCGAACTTAACGACCGGTTTCAAAATCTGTCTAGTGAGTTTAACTTTCCATTGTAACTCCTACGGATAAAACGATAATACGTTTGTATTGATAGTACGATATATGTATCCCTTTACCTTTTACTTACACAAAATGTATTACAGATATTGGAGCTGAGGATATTGTTTCTGATTGTAAAGATTATTGTGTCAAGATAATATTATCAGTTGTATTTGATGAAATGTGAAGTTATTTTTAATTTTATTATTATTTTATTATTATTCTGAAGTGTACTGTTAGCTTGGCAAACTGAAATTTGGGCCGAACATTTCTATGGCGTAAGGGGGGGGGGGTGAACAAATCTAGGTCGCGCTTTTCAATGACTTAAGGGGAGAGAACAAATCTAGGTCGCGCTTTTCAATGACTTAAGGGGAGAGAACAAATCTAGGTCGCGCTTTTCAATGACTTAAGGGGAGAGAACAAGTCTGGGCTTTGCTTTTCAAAAACGTAAGGGGAGAGAATAATCCCGGCGTCAGGCTCTGAGTAGCGGCAAAATCTAAAAAAAAGATCTTTTTTTAAATAATTAAATTACAGAAAAAGCGGAAGTTATCCAATAATCCTAATAATATTTAAATTTTCTTATACTCTCTCTTGGTATAATAACAAGTATGTTTTGTGATAAGGACACGGCCTTTTATGGGGCGTCATAATAATGCTTTGGAGAACACAACTTTTAACAAAAAATACTTACAAGCAAGAGCCCCTACATTCAAAGAGTCCTACTAAAAAGGGGCCTTGAACCATATGGGGTCCTATAATCAAGGGGTCCTACATCCAAGGGGTCCTTCCTACACACAAGGGGTCCGACACCCATGGGGTCGTAGAGCCAAAAGTGTCCTATACCCAAGGGCAGGCTTGCGTAGCAGCCTTTTTTTCCTGCTCCGGCTCCCACAAATTTGACGGCTCCGGCTCCAGCTCGGCTCCGGCTTCCTATTAAGATAGTATCACACGAGACAAAATTTTTGTGTAATTGCGCCACTCAAACATGCCGCTGATAAAAAGTTATGCAAATTTTGCCGCGTTCTGATTGTTATTCGGACCCACAGCCTTATAAATCTATCTACTCTATTTCAGCTATTCTGTTTAAAATAAAATTGTTAAATACAGAAAGCGACCATTTCGTTTTTAGTCTATTACAAATTCGCGGGTCAAATAATATACAAAATGACGCGTTCTATTTGTCGTCGTAGTAAAAGTAAATTTTTAAATGATTGATACAATTATTCTATGAAATAAAACTGTTTTAACTTTATATATAACAAAATAACATGTCATTAAAAAAAATTCGGAGGTTGAACAAAATTTAAAACGAACACAAAACGATTCCCCATTAAATATTTCTTGTGGTGATGTGCCTGCACGCTATCATTTAAATGCTGTTACTGTTGTGGCGTTCGTAAAACATGACAACATTTCAAATAGTAGGAGATAAATAATCAAACAAATTTGGAATTTTAAAGCTAAAAAAAAAACATTCAGCTTTAAAAAATAAACATTTGGGAGCCATGGAGCCGCCAGATTTTTTTCGGCTCCGGCTCCAGCAAAAAGTGCGGCTCCACGGCTCATCGGCTCCGACACAGCAAGCCTGCCCAAGGGGTCCTACAACCAAGAGCCCATACACTCAATGGGTCCTATAACCAATGGGTCCTACACCCACGGGGTCTTTCAACCAAGGGGCCCTACACCCAAGAGCCCGTACACCTAAGGGCCCCACTACTAGTAGAAAGTCGTGTCACGTCTGATGATATCAAAAAGGAAAAGCTATACTTCATTAAATATTTCTTATTTCGACAGGAAATATTTATACGAAACAAACAAGTTAGATCGTGACAATTTATATCAAAGGTACGGCGGTTTCCGCCCCTGGCATACAGCAAAGTGCTGCCTTGGGTGACCTTAGGATTAAGATGATGACAATGTGGAAACATTTTTTTTTATTATGATTTTTCAAAATTTACATTTTACATTCCATAATTTATCTGACAGCCCTTTTGAATTTGACAATCCTTTTTTCAATGTCAACTCAATGGAGTCAGACCAAATGGACCCTCAACAAAAACTTGTTTTGGAATGTACCTACCGGGCCATGGAGCATGCAGGCGTTACTAGAGAGTTGTTGAAAGGCACTAATACTGGAGTCTATATAGGTTATAGTTGTTTTTTCTGTTTGTTTTTTTTTTTTGTTCATATTTATTGTAACAGTATGTATATACTTTTTAATAAAAGAAAAGAAAATTATGTTTATATTTTGAAAGATGATCTTAGTCTTGACTATAAAAATACGATATAAAACGAAGGAAATATATTGGAATTTTTTAGTGCGTTTTAATAAAAGGTTTTATTCTAAGAAATAAAAAAAAATTCTGTATTATTCATTTAAAGTTTTAATATTAAAATACTTACCTTGACTTTGTTAAGTTAATATAAACTAAGAAGTGATATACGTATTGTGATATAAACTAAGAAGTGATATACATAGTGTGATATAAACTAAAAAGTGATATCCATATTGTGATGTAAACTAAGGAGTGATATACATAGTGTGATATAAACTAAGGAGTTATATACATAGTGTGATATAAACTAAGAAGTGATATACATAGTGTGATATAAACTAAAAAGTGATATGCATAGTGTGATATAAACTAAAAAGTGATATACATAGTGTGATATAAACTAAGGAGTTATATACATAGTGTGATATAAACTAAGGAGTTATATACATAGTGTAATATAAACTAAGGAGTTATATACATAGTGTGATATAAACTAAAAAGTTATATACATTGTGTGATATAAACTAAAAAGTTATATACATAGTGTGATATAAACTAAGAAGTGATATACATAGTGTGATATAAACTAAAAAGTAATATACATAGTGTGATATAAACTAAAAAGTTATATACATAGTGTGATATAAACTAAGGAATGATATACAGAAACAAAACAGTTGTTTAATTTTATTTTTAATACAATACGTTGTGTAAAGAATTTTAATTGCTTTTGGTGGTTAGGCTTACAAACCGCAGTAAAATGTAGCCACAGGCAAGACAATAAAAAAAAATTCTTCCAAACTCTGCTTTTTAATAAACACGGGCTAAGTTTGAGAAGCCATGATGTCTTTCTGCTATCTCATTCATTTTATAAACATTATAATAAACGGGAAATTAGCTTCGGGCTCCATAACAATTTAATTTATTAGTTCGAAAATGTAGCAATAGTGTAACGACTTCGACAATATCTAAGTGTTCAAAACTTCAAAGCGATTGATTATGCTTATAAAATGTCTGGAATATGGATTTTGAATTAATTTACCAAACCATTTGTCTGTCTGTCTACCGCCAGACAAGGAAAGTAAAAGTAAAAGCATTTAATAAATGTCTGTTAGATAGATATGGGATGTGTCAATCTATTGTCTTTACTTTTGTGACATTACACCATTATCAACCCGATGTTTACACGCCAGATATTATGATTTTGAGAATCATATAATATTCTCTCTTAAATGAAACAACAAACCAACAGGAGCCGAACTGTGATTTATCGAGTCATGTTTCCTGTTGATCATCTAATGTCAAAGAATTCACTGTGACGGAATATCAACACCATTGTTGCCAGGGTTTTCATATTACGTTTGACCTGTGTGGACCCTGCATGGTGTTGGACACTGGCTGTTCTTGGCCCTGATAGCCATACATACAGCATCTCAAGCTATAAGGATGGGTAAAAATTTACTTTCAGTGACAACCAGTTATAGGGTATTTAGATATGCACACCGTTTATTGTTTAACTAGTAGTTTCCCATTGCATTTGCAAATAAAGGTTTTATCTCAATAAAATGTTTAATATGAGAATAATCGTTTAAAAAACTACACGCAAACCGGCAGAAAGAACAGAAGCATATAGTTAGCAATGTAATATTTACAGCTGGCTGACTACTTGTAGCGCTTTTTTTTACAAATAAAATAAATTTAAATTAATAAAAAATTGTACCATCGAAAAATGACGTCATAGAGGATATCCCACGTGCTGATTTATTGTTTTATTTATAGCGACGGCATTCTCATTCTGCCACATGCGCAGCCGACTTCCGTGTAAAGACGTCATAGGGGATTTTTATTTATAGCGACGGCTTTCCCATATTGCACGTACTACAAGATTAGCACTTTATTAGTAGGACATTCAATAAGATAAACAATCAATAAACTTAACATTCAATAAGTTAAATATTCAATAAGTTAAACATTCAATAAGTTAAATTTATATGTTTATAAAAAAATGTATACAGTTCCGTATACTTGTATTTTGTATCATGATTCACTATTTTAGGTGACTGCAGCATGGCCATCTGCGGTGGGGTCAATATCATCATTTCACCGGACATCTTTGTCCATCTCACTAAAGCAAAGATGCTGTCTCCCACAGGCCAGTGTCACGCTTTCTCCGAACTGGCCGATGGATACGCCCGAGGAGAAGGTTGTGGTGTAGTCATCTTGAAGAAATTGTCAGATGTGAGTACTGATATTTTTCTTTTATTTGTAATGTGATATCGGTTGGGTGGGTTGGTGGGGGGGGGGTCTGGTCATGTCCAGTCGTTTTCCCTGTTATGGGGGCTGCATTCACAAAAATATATTCATGCTGTCCACCAAGGCTATTTCAATGGCCCACGGAATCATTTGGTAAAAAATGTTAAGCCAGCAACAAAATTACTTTTAGTTGTGTTATTGCAATTTTTGAGTGCTGGGATACTTAAACTTATTTAGGTAATATGTCGTTGACCATGAGCATTTTAAATAAACAAAAATTTTAGGTTGAGACATAGATAGAAATAATATACACACATTCAACAGACACGCATATTTATATGATCAAATAAATAAACTCAAATAAAATTGACTACTCCAAGTTGACACTATTTTAACGTCAATTGTGTTAAATACAGAATATCTGCTAAAAAAAAAGAACAATAAACAAATTATTGCATTAGAACCCAAGAAAATGCATTGGTCAACTAAATGATACAAAATAAAATGTATTAACCTACAAAGTAATACGAATTAAACAAGTCACATCATAGTTCTCTTGACCAGTGGCGTCACTGGGGTTGGTGTCACCCGGTGCGGTAACTCATTGTGTCACCCCTCTCATGATACCCTATAGACCATACAGCATTTTTAGCAAAATTTATAAATTAATTTACAACGACAATAGAAGAATAAATAATTGATATCTATAGGTCAGTGCAAGTATACCAATAATTTCATTAAAATAATTAATAATTAAAAGTACGCAGTGTCTGTTAATAATTGGAGATATTTTTATATTTGGCATTAATTTTTTACGAAGCGTTATAAAGTCATTTGATGTTAATAATCAGAGATATTTTTATTTATTTTTAAAAATTAAATACGGCTTTGAATTATTTTAAATTACAAAATAAGAATATAGGCCTAAAACTAGATATTTTGCATTTTGGTGTCACCCCTTGTGAGGGTGTCACCCTGTGCGGTCCGCACCCCCGCACCCCCCAGTGACGCCACTGCTCTTGACGCTTCCTAACTGGGTCGTCAACTCCAAGTTTCAATGATTAGTGTCGAACAGCATCTGATAAAGCCAAGCAGTACACGATGCGGTGGGTTTGGCCCGGGGTATAAGGCTGTGTAGGCGAAGCGTAGATCAATGAATAAGCTTCCTAACGTTGTAGCTCAGGTGACCTTTAGTACATACACGTAGCTCATATGGATCGACCCAATGAGCAGGATGGTCCAGATACTCAATAAACATTCTTTCGACAACGACAGAATCGTCCCTAAACCATAAAGTTTAGGCCATTGATGGCTTTCTGGTCCAAGCAAACAACAAGGGGACCCTTCAACGATAACACGTTCCTGGTTCGGTGGCCGCCACATCATTACAACAGCACGTGTTTACCAATTCGAGGTTGCTTGATCGATCGATGCTTCTCTCGTCACTACAACGATTTCGATTTCTGAACACGATTTCTTAATTAATACTTTAGTTAATACTATAATTATCTAACTCTGCTTCTGCTCAGTATAGATGTCAATTCAAAGTCAGATATGCCAGAAACCTGTAGAGAACTTGTTCATTTAGATGGGTTCTAGTTAAATGTCCATAATCACAATGAACAAAGATTCAGAATACTGACCGGCGAGGATTAATCAACTCAATAAGACGTTCAACACAATAACAATTAAGTTTAATAATAAATACTAGCAGAAATGATATACAAAATAACAAAGTTGTTAATAAGTAATAATGTACCATCAGCCTCCAGAAGTCTATAGTGCGACTCAGTTCTACAATCTAGGCATCAGTTATCTACGGGGTAAAAAGCAGAACTCTATAATACAAACTATGAGTCCTCTTCATAAAGAGTCACAAACTCAACTGCTCAATACAAACTTGGAGTTTGCTTTCCACAGTTTCCAAAGCTGAACTCTAATATAATCGCATCCAAAAGATTATAAATGTCGGCTGGTATTTTGGTAACGCGAGATGGCCTAAAGATTACGTACCAGCT
>JAGDYQ010000151.1:1198238-1215207 GCA_021962125.1 Bulinus truncatus
CATTACTTTCTTTATACTCTCAAAACAAAGTATAGACAGACATTGCTTTCTAAATACTCTCCAAACAAAGTTTCAAACATTTAATGATTTACTTCACCTGAACAATGTAAATAATGTTATAACAACATTTGTTTAAAAATTGACCTAAATTGACAAAAAATATGCATCCCAAAATTACATTTGATTAAAAATATTTGAACATTTTTTAACCATAGATATCAATAAGTTGTGTGTTGAATCAATGTATTTCTTTCCCATTTTTTTGTTTGACTTTAAAAAAATATCTTAAATGTTTGACTATAAACGGTCACCCATTTGTATATACGAGTTTATGTCCAAACTAGAAGCGTACATGGCCTTGCAAAATATCGCGGGAAGGCTGATTAAAAACAACCAGTGGACCGAGAATGGAATAAACATTTATAATGCTTCACAAAATACCCGAAGCAGCACGAGGAGTGATAGTTTAAGCAAAGATATGTAGGCATTAAATAAAAAAAGGATTTTAATTTTTTGTTTAAATAAAAAGAACTATGGAATCTTTATGTTAAGTCTCTATCTCTGCGAACTGGAATTTATTTACGTTATTGCAATATTGAGACAGAAAGGATGGTAAAAAGAAATATTGTAAATCAATATATTATTTATTTCTCAATTGAAAGGCAAACAAGTGTCTGTGCTAAACGTTTATCCTTATATATATATATATATATATATATATATATATATATATATATATATATAAATAGAGAGAGAGAGAGAGAGAGACTACATATATATATAGAGAGAGAGAGAGAGAGAAAGATATAGACTACATATACATGTACATGTTAAAAATTAAAGCTGGAAAGATTGTATTTTGTCTGTTGCAGAACTATTTTAGTAACGACTCGTTTTGAACGTCTGTTAGATTTAATTCAACATGTTGGTGCCTTTATGTGCGCATATAAACCACCAGATTTAATTCAATATTTTGGTGCATGTATATGGGCATATAATCCCAGCAGCAGAAACCAAATGACATTGTATTATTAATTATGAGTTCATCTCCCATATAAATCTTAAGAGCGCCAAAAATAATTTCACACCTTGATTTTGTCTTGACTACAAGTAGACACAGGAAATAATTTTTAATATGAAAATCACAACGTTAGAGCATTAATTGTTTAATATTTAAAAAAAAATAATAATAAATGAAAAAGATGGCAGAAAACATGAATCACTATAAACAAAGCAAACATAAATGGACAAATATATAACAATGTGAGGATTGTTTAAAAAATATCTGATCAGTATTAAAATTTTTTTTGTATTAAATTTCAGTTTTATCCGAACGATAAAAAGTGTACATATAACTAAACCAAACTTTAAAAAAAAATTAAATCAAAGTCCAAAAATATCACAGGAAAAGTAAACCTGTGATTAAAATAATAGCTCGAGGTGTGATTTCTGTCGGTTTTAATTGACAAGAAGACTTGTTATTAAAAATGGACTATGTAGTAGTGTGTTTGTGTCTCATGAAACTAGTAATTAAAAATGGACTTTTTTGCAGTGTGTTTGTTTCTTAAGAAAACTAACTGCCAAGAAACAAATGGTTCATTGTTATTACTAACGTACAATTTTAACTCAATACGATCGATAGGTTTGTTTACTAGTCATTGAAATCTAGAGATAATTTTACTACTGAGTTCAGACCATAAGTAATTACCTATAGAATTCAACCGATGCTGGTTTTCACTTCAGCATTACAGGTCTACTAAAGATAGATGGAAGGTACACATGGTTCATCGATTTGAATTTTTTAAAATAAAAACTCATTGCACATACTTCGAAGCACAATTGTTGGTTGACTTTGACACACATACAGTAAACACTGTAAAAAATAGTAGTTCACTTTTGACTTAAAAGTCTACACATTGTCCCAGAAGTAAACCAGCTCTCAAGTCATATATATGATACAAAGACATGCATCCTAGAGGTTTATATAACAGCAGTTTGTATAACAGCAGTTTGTATGAAATGATTGAAACATCCAGTCAAGACATGTCGAGTGACCCCTGGCCAGTTATTTCTAATGAACTCACAGAGCTGGTCAAACTGGTGAACCACGTGATCATTACACCAACCGTGTCTGTAGTTGGGATTGTGGCCAACGCCATGAATATTATGGTTTACATCAGGTACGGTGGAAATAATGTTCCTTATAGTCTTGTACCATGCTTGATTTATTTATAGTATTTCATATTAAGTGATCTTTCGGATACTTAACGAAAACCACGATAGTGTGCCTAGCATTCAAATTATAAAATAGCGCTTTATTTAAAAACAATCATTAGCTAGTTCTACACTCTTTTTTTCAGGGGGCGTCATTTCGGAACAGGGTTGGAAGGGGGGGTGGTGGTCGTCGCACTGTGTAGAACGCAGGAGTGTTTATTCTGAAAGCCCTGGGCTCCATCACCGCTGATAGAACAGGACCTTTTTTTCTGTTCCTGTTGAAAGTTCCAAGGTCCAGGTGGTAGCTTTTTGAAAATTCCCTGCCATTGTCTACTATTGTGCCTCCATTTCCGTTGCACCATCGGCAACGTTGGGGATGAAAGAAAGGCATTAGATGACCAAGAGATAAACATCTCATCCTTATACAAAAAAATAAGTAAAAAATGTTTAGATATGCGATGCATTTTGATGACATGTTTAAGTATAATGATTGAATTGTTTAGTGGATGACACGTTTAAGTATAATGATTGAATTGTTTAGTGGATGACATGTTTAAGTGTAATGATTGAATTGTTTAGTGGATGACATGTTTAAGTATAATGATTGAATTGTTTAGTGGATGACATGTTTAAGTATAATGCTTGAATTGTTTAGTGGATGACGTGTTTAAGTATACCGATTGAATTATCGAGTTTAGGGGAAAAACATTTGCAGAAGTGATTCTTTTTTCCCCACTTCAAAAATGTATTCTTTTTGACAACTTTTTCGTCCACGTTATTTTTACTCTTTTCTTCTTCGAAACTCTACGTACAGGCAGTTTGATGAGCACATCATCAGTATCAAAGTAGTGATAAATATACATGTTCTTTCTTACGTTTTGGGAGACTCTAGGCTAAATAACTTAATGGGGGGCCTTAAACGAAGGATCATTTGAGAACCTAAGTGAATTAACATTTAGGAGCTCTTGGGGCTTAGGCCTTGTTTTAGTTAAGGGCTTTAGGAAACGGTCTATTTACCGGACCTAGATAAAGTCATTGTCAATGTCACCACCTGAAAATGTGGGTTCCCTAATAATCTTTGACTACTAATTTGGCCTTTCGGACCCTTCCTACTGTTAGGTCTTGTTAGGAATTTTAGGTAACAGTGAAATAAAAAGTCCAACCAGGGGGTTCCCCTTTAACAGTGGGGGGTGGGGGTGGAGGAGGGGGGGGCTGAGCATCAGCCTGGTTTGACTATGTATAGTCGTCTGTATTTAAGAGTCTAAAATTTCTGCCATGTTTCAGTACAGGCTAGGTCTGAGTGAATCTTCCAATATAAGTTTTCTGATGTTGTCCATCACTGATATTGGAGGACTAGTTTCAGCGCTGCTGTTAGGATTGTTCATCAACCCTCTACTTACTGGTGTGCCCAGTCTGCCATTTGATCCTTTGGGTGTAGGCTATATATTCGCTGGTAATATTTACATATTATATTAGACCATAATAATACAGATATTTTTTATTAAATATTGAAAAAAATCTCGTAATAAAACAGCAGCTTTAAAACAACGAATAGATAAGAGAGAAGGGGGTTAAAGACATTATTTGATTTTTATAAAGAAATAATCCTAATAATTTTTTTTTTACACAAAAAGTTTACTTTAAAATGTTTGGCTTAAATTGTCAGTTAAGTGATTAAAGTTCGCCACAGTGCAGGTTAAAGGGTTCAAAGCCCAGAACAGGGCCACTCTTCAGTGGTGTCGCCCGAAACACATATTGAGGGACCTTGCCTAAAAAGCCCCGATCGGGTACAGTACCATGCTGAAAATTGATAGCAATTGGTGGGTGGGATCGATTGGGCCCCAGCTGGCCCCATATTTGTTGTTGGCTGCCCTGAAAACTTCACAATTATTCCAGCATCGGCACTGGCGGAAACATATTCATACTACAATAATACTTAAACAATGTGTTCTAGCCATGCGTTTTTAAATGTACCCCATGGATTTAAATTTTATACAGTCACATCGAAGTAACTAACTTTGAAAAACTTTTTTTGTCTTGTAATTCTTTTGCATATTAATTTTAATTATTTCTTGTTTTTTTGTATTTATTTCTAATTAGCCTGGCCAAGAGCATTTTTTTCTAAACTGACCTGCTGGTTGACCATATTCATAACAGTTGAAAGGTGTCTGTGTGTTGTGTTCCCCTTAAAGGTCAAGAATATCTTGACACCTGTCACCACAGTACTGGTGTTGATGTTTCTATACCTATCTATGGCGTCCATACACTTCATACGGTTCTACATGGGTACACTATATCTGACCTATTACACAGAGAGCAACAGGACATGGCTTGGGTTGGGGGTCAGTTCCCAGTATAGTGCTGGGGACAAAATCTCCGGCACTGCAAACACCATAGCGTTCTTCGTTCCGTTTGTAACTTCCATCCTAGCGACGTTCATCCTGACCATTGAGCTTCAGCGCAAGTCTAGATGGCGTAAAACCAATATCGTCCATGGAGTCGCGTCTAGTTCGGGTCACGTGTCAAAACGAGACCAATCACTGAGTAAAATTATCGTGATTCTGTCTGCGGCCCTGATCCTGTGCTATATTCCGAACACCGTCAACTGCATCATCCCTACGGTCCTGGATGGGTTCAAATTGTACGGGAGATACAGCAATTTCTACATCGTCGCCTGGTCTTTCGCTTATGTCCTGGAATCTGTCAATTCTAGCACCAGCTTCATCATTTACTATCTCATGAGCACCAAGTACAGATATACATTTCATCATTTACTATGTCAGTAGCACCGAGTACTGGCAGGCAGTTCATCGTTTATTATGTCAGTAGCACCGAGTACAGATAGACAGTTCATCATTTATTATGTAATAGCACCGATAATAGACAGGCATGTAATCATTTATTATGTCAGTAGCACCGAGTACTGACAGACATTTCATCATTTATTATGTCAATAGCACCGATAACAAACATGCATGTAATCATTTAGCATATCAGAAGCACCGAGTACTGGCAGGCAGTTCATCATTTATTATGTAATAGAATCGATAACAGACAGGCATGTAATCATTTATTATGTAATAGCACCGATAACAGACAGGCATGTAATCATTTATTATGTCAGTAGCACCGAGTACAGACAAACTTTCATCATTTATTATATTATGTCAATAGCACCGAGTACTGGCAGGCAGTTCATCACTTATTATGTCAGAAGCACCGAGTAAGGACAGACACTCATTTTATTTTAACTAGAAAAAGCAAGCAAACTCTCATGAATGGAAGGCAAACTTTGAGCAAATTCATAAATTAGATAAAGAAATACAAAGTAACAATGACAAATTATGTGTGACATCTGCTGAAAATTGAAACTTTAAAATTTAAATTTGGCTAAATGAGTCTAGGCGAGGATTACTGGTGAAATTTTTAAAGAGTCGGCTACCCATTGGTAAGCTGACTGGACATTTACTAAGCCCGCTACTGTGGTACTTATTGGTACGTAAAAGGAGCGACATTTTGACAGTCCGCCCATTTTGCATTCGTCTTGTTTTTTTTTTTTAATTATTTTTGTTGTCTTTCTTTATTAGACCTAAAAACAGTTATAAATTCCAAAAGAAAACTTTGTGTAGTGTTGTTTTCGTTGACGAAAATGTTGACTTTTTGTCAACGAGAACTAAAACTAAAACTAAAATTAGAAGCAAGACTAAAACTAGACGAAAACTGAAATTATTTCAGAAAAAACGAAATAAAAACTGAAACTAAAATATAGTGTTGCTTTCGTTGACGAAAACTAAAACTAAAACCTTCGTTAACGAAAATGTTGACTTTTTGTCAACGAGAACTAAAACTAAAAGTAACATTAGAAGCAAGACTAAAACTAGACGAAAACTAAAATTATTACAGAAAAAACGAAATAAAAACTGAAACTAAAATATGACCTGGGACTAAAACAACACTAGCTTTGTCTTATTTTCTTTGTTCAAATCAATGTATTGTTGGTATTGATATGAAATTTTAATTGTAAATGGGATGCAGTTAACTTATAAAACTCTAGAGAATTAAAAAAGACAAACAATTAAACTTCATTTTTTATATTTTAGAATTATCAAAAGGCTGGAAAAAAAAAGCTTTCTTTGCCAAAAATAACTTGTTAGAAATAATTCATGTTGACAAAATTACCTTTTTTGTTGTTTTAAGAAAGTCCTTTACAACTCGACGTATACATAAAGCACTTCGGCACTTCGGAATATCAGAAATTAAATAGACTTTCTTGATAATTATCAGTATGTAGTGAATTTAAATAAACTTATTAAGTCTACATTACATTATATAATGTTATTGTATGGCTAGTCAGCAATATTTTAAAACTAAATATTGAACCGGGTTTAGTAAACTAATATTACAAGTGATATTATAAGTGTCACGTCAGTGGAAATAGATAGATAGACATAGATAGATACAGTGGCGCAACAAGGGGGGGGGCATTGGGGGGCATTTGCCCTCCCCCCAAAAAAAAAAATTGGACATTATTGAGAATATACTTATTTTGTTTTCGTACGAATGCTTGTAATGTAAGTAAGTTGTATCTCATGATGTTTAATACAAGTGATTTCCCCCCCCCCCCAATGAAAGTTTGGTCTAGTTGCGCCACTGGATAGATAGATAGAGATAGATAGATAGATAGACATATTGTTAGACAGATAGATTGAGTGATAGACTGATAGATAATTAGACAGATAAACGAATCGTACGGACAATGAAAATAGGCCAGGACTGATGATTAATACCAGGCTTGCGGAGCCGGAGCCGAGGAGCCGTGAAGCCGCACTTTTTGCTGGAGCCGGAGCCGAAAAATCTGGCGGCTCCACGGCTCCCAAATGTTTTTTTTAAAGCAGAATTATTTTTTTTTTTAGCTTTAAAATTCCAAATTTGTTTGATTGTCTATCTCCTACAATTTGAAATGTTGTCATGTTTTACGAACGCCACAACAGTAACATCATTTAAATGATAACGTGCAAGCACATCACTACAAGAAATCTTTAACGGGGAAGCGTTTTGTGTTCGTTTTAAATCTTGTTTACCCTCCGAAATGTTTTTAATGGCATGTTATTTTGTTATATATAAAGTTAAAACAGTTTTATTTCATAGAATAATTGCATTAATCATTTAAAATAAATTTTTACTACGAAGACAAATAGAACGCGTCAATTTGTATATTATTTGACCGCGAATTTTTAATAGACTTAAAACATAATGGTCGCTTTCTGTACATGTATTTAACAATTTTATTATAAACAGAATAGCTGAAATAGAGTAGATAAATTGATAAGGCTATGGGTCCGAATAACAATCAGACTTTATTGGGACGGGTTCCGAATAAAAATCGGAGTTTATTGGTTCCCGGGTCCGAATAGTTTCTTCGAATTTATAAATAATAAATATAAATACTGAAGTCTTTAAAATATTTTAAATAATGTATCATTTTACTGTTTGCTAATTTGATCATTGAAATAACTTTTTATTACTTATGAAAATGGCGACTAGTGAAACCTCAGTCAAAAATAATGATATGATTCTGGATACACTGAAATGGTTTGTTTTTAGTAAAACCGACATGCGTATATTTTTCAAGTCCCAGACTATGGGGGTGAACTCGGAAAAATTTCCATACATTTTTAGCAGCGGTATGTTTGCGTGGCGCAATTACAAAATTTTTGTCTCGTGTGAAACTATCTTAATAGGGAGCCGAGTCGGAGCCGTCAAATTTGTGGGAGCCGGAGCCGGAAAAAAATATGGCGGCTCCGCAAGCCTGATTAATTTCAGCAGCGTGTAGAGTTAGATGTTACGTAATTAGACAGGTGAAGGAGGGGCGAAAGAAACAGTTTGGTCAGTGGTAGCGGACGAGGTTAGATAAGGTCACCACAGAAAGAAAGGTGTTGGAGTGTAGTTGTTGTGAAGTTTGAGGATGGAAGTATAAGGAGGAAAAAAACGAAAGAAGTGTGTGATTATTTTCCAGGAGCTGATAATTTGTAACATATTTGTGAACCTGTTGACCTATAGTGGTGATTTAACTTTTGTCAGTGAGTTGGAATAAACAAAGTGATAGTGATTATTTAGATTCAAATCAATTGACTTGTCGTATTTTATTGGATATAATTGTGAGACATAGTGTGTGGTGAAAGAGTTGAAATAAAACAGAAGAAAAAAAAAACAAGACCAATCGAGCTAGCCCCGTAGGGTGAAAATTCTACAGCAGAGGTCAGGCAATAGCGGGGGGGGGGGGCAGGTAATATATTTTACTAAGTAGAACAAATAAGCATGGGGGGGCAGACAAAATGCGGGGGGGGGCCCTGGCCCCCCGCACGCTACGGGCCTGAATCGAACCATACCCTGTCAGTAACTAATACACTGATTCCTTTTGTATCTTATCTGTACATTATTTTCCTAAACGTTGTGTTGTATTTACACACACACACACACACACACACACACACACACTCACACACACACACACACACACACACATACACACACACACACACACACACACTTTTCAATAAGCCCAATTGGTCTCAAGAAGTCTCACGAAGTTTAGGCTATATGATTTATAGTTATGTATTTAGCAGTTATATGAACAAAAACGCGAACTCAATAATTTTGGGATTCAACGTTTGACCACAGAGGCTGAAGTGTTGATGTCATAATGGTTAAAAGTGCCTTGGGCGCGGGTGGACGGGCTTCATTAGCCCAGAAATGGAAATTGTTGTTTTCAGAAAGCCCAAACCATCACCACCACCACCACCACAAATTCCCGGACAGACAAACAAACAAACAAAACAGACAAGAAGTGAAGAAAAACGTTGTAAAAAAAATTCAAAGCAGCTTCGGTAAGTAACTTTTTTTTTTTTTGTAAAATCTTTACCTTTTTAACATTTTGCAAACTTTTAAAAGAAAACAATAGCTAACTGTGTTAACTATCTTTAGTCTCGGGGTTTTCCCGCAAGGTGAGACACAAGAAAAACGTGAGCGAAAAATGTATCATTAACTTTTATATACAGCCACCTTGTAATTTAAATGTGTATGTATAAAGCGTCTAAACGTATTACCCGGTAATTATAAGTTTAAACCAACAGTTAATTACTCACTGTTCAACCTATTCGTTGTACTTAATATAATGTAGTTCAACTAAAGGGAAAAAAAAATAATTTATAAGATTTTGTAAACTTGATCATCATCGAAACAAAATCACTGCTTATGTTATAAAAATGGACGGCGCATGATGATATTATTATTATATATAATTATTGTTATATCTAATAACACCTCTTCCACAAGAAATAAATAAGCCACACTTAAAACTTTTTGAATTATATATTACATGTAGGCTATAAGAATAAGTTATAGTTGGTTATTGATAAAAAAGACAATAGGCCTAAAATTTAAAAGAGCCATCATAATTATTTATTTTTATTCTGTCAAACAAAATCAGATCTGAGACTGTCACAGAGATACGATATTAAAATTATATTTTAAAACCTGAGAAAGTTTAGTTCCGAAGAATACAAACATCTAAGTCATGCTAAAATATGGTGATATTCCAATCTTACAAATATCACAGGCAGACTAAAATATTGTGATATTCCAGTCATACAAATTTAACAAACTGTTTTTGAAAATTAGTTCATTAACAGGTTTCAGTTTCAATTAGGGATTAAAGTTTCATTAAAAGAAAAACTATATTTCATTGGAGTATTAATCTAATCAGTTTACGTTTCACGATTTTAAACTGGAATACTGTTGTATTAATTCTTTACTTTCGATTTAACTCAGAACCCACACCGCTATTATTTATATATATATTATAAATACGAAAACATGAATTCGAGTAGAATGTCATCATGTTGCGGTGTAGCGAATTCTGACTTAATTTCAAACGAAGTAGCAAAAATGACAATTGTAGTAAACAATTATGCGGTAATTCCGTTTTTCCTTTTATTGGGTATTTTCGGAAACACTATGAATATCATCATTTACTTTAAGTAAGTCTGGATTATTAGTATGTAGTTTTTTTTTAATTTGTTAAATAGTTTGTCAAAATGTTACTGATTGAAAAGACACACTGAGCGATGATTGCATTTGTCAATGTACAATACAGGCTCTTACCAGCTGTACACAGGCTCTTACCAGCTGTACACAGGCTCTTACCAGCTGTACACAGGCTCTTACCAGCTGTACACAGGCTCTTACCAGCTGTACACAGGCTCTTACCAGCTGTACACAGGCTCTTACCAGATGTACACAGGCTCTGATCAGTTGAACACAGTCTATGATCAGTTATACACAAGCTCTGATCGGCTGTACAAAGGCTCTGATCAGTTGTACACAGGCTCTGACCAGCTGTACACAGGCAGAACATAAAATGAAGATAAAGAAAAACAAAATATTATTTATAATTTCGCCTTTTAATTTAGTGAGTAGTAACCATGTTACATTTCATTCTCTGATCAATATTTTTTTCCCACCAATCAATACTTTTTCTCTAGGCACGGCATGCATGACGCATCCAATATCAATTTCTTGGTTCTGGCTGCCACAGATTTAGCTGGATTAACCATGGCTTTTTTGTATCTTGTTGGGTGCAATCCTTATTTTGACAGCCTACCAGATCTTCCATTTGACCCGTACCAGACCATGTACCTAGTGGCAGGTAATATTTTGATGACTCTTAAACACAGGTAAATTAGGAGGCCGCCTAAGGAAATCAATGGAATGAGTCCACTTATAACAACAATTTCTATTAAAACCTGACTTTTGGAGGGCCCCTCTAGGTCTTTTCGTCTAGGGCCCCCAAAAATTTCTTGTTCTAAAAACGGTACTGGAGTCTTCTATTTATTTGTCTATGCATCAGGCCATCTATCTTGTGGCAGGTATTAAAAATAAATAAATGAATCCAGAAGCAGAAGTAGGTTTATTTGAATATTTAAAAAAAAAACCAAGTCGTCTGCTAGCTTAAATAAATAATTGAATTTCATCATGTACTTTACGTGAGTAGGGATCATTAGTAATGACATATGCAGTCCTTTTTTTTAAAATTATCCTTCAGAGCGATAGCATACTAATAGAAGTATTGTATTTCAGAAAGGCCCGTAGCGTGCGGGGGGTGGGGGCAGGAGGGCCGGGCCCCCTGCGTTTTGACTGTCCCCCTCTGCTTGTTTTTTCTACTTAGTAAAATGTATTACCTGCCCCCCCCCTGTTATTGCCTGGCCCCTGCTGTAGAATGCCTGGCCCCTGCTGTAGAATTTTCACGCTACGGGGCTGATTTCAGAGTAGGGCTGTCTATATTACAACTTTCTTACATATAAACTGATACCTCCTTTAGAACTTATGAGTAAAAATTTAGCAAATCTGTTTCTTTTTCTTTATTATTTACATCAAAGTACCCTAACAGATAGTTTCATTACATTTCCAAGTTGACTAAAGGACATTACTATTTTAAGTATTAAGCTAATGATTTACAGAAAAAAGATATGACCATTTGCAATTTATTTACAATGACCACAAACCTTATTAAAGCAATGAAGGACTATCTTTATATTTTATATATATATATATATATATATATATATATATATATATATACATATATATTAATAGAGTACTTCATTAGCCAAAGGTAGACTTTGTTTTAACGTTATCCATCGAAAACATTTAGTATCTAGATATCACATGACAACTTTTAGTATTTAGAGATCGATCCCGATCACGTGGCAACATTTAGTATCTAGAGATCACGTGACAACATTTAGTATCTACAGATCACGTGACAACATTTAGTATCTAGAGATCACGTGGCAACATTAGCATCTAGAGATAGAGTTAACACTTGAACATATTATTGATGTGATAATTTAAGTGATGAACAAAGTCAGAATCCCATCAACTAATTACAATGTGCGCTTATTTGCAGCTTAATCTTGCACGTTAATACCAAATCAGATGCAGGCATGCAGCTCTAGGGAAAGGCGACACGGACCATCTGATATAAAATGATATTGCTATAGCACAAATAAAAATATTAAATTTGATATTTAACTTAAGTTGCATTTGACATAATGCAAAAAATATCGGTTTATCACTAGATATCAGTCCATCGCTAGTCATCAGTGATATTTGAATGATGTATGTCAGTCTATCGCTAGTCATCAGTGATATTTGAATGATGTATGTCAGTCAATCGCTAGTCATCAGTGATATTTGAATGATGTATGATTTTGTTTACATCCACAGCCTGGCCTCGGGTGTTCTTCTCCAAGACTTCCTGCTGGGTCAATGTGTTCACCACAATAGAGAGATGTCTGTGTGTCGTGGAACCGCTCAAAGTGAAGCAAATATTTACACCATTGAGGACCGCTGTATTTCTATCTACAATGTTTATTTTTGTGGGACTGGTCCACTTCATCCAGATATACACGGGCACACTGTACTTGACTTATAAATTTTTTTCCGCAACGAACAGGACCAAACTAGTCATTGGTGTCAGTCACAATTACAATTATATCAATATTACCTCTAGAACAATCAACACGATCTGTTTCTTAATTCCTTTCGGAGTTTCAATCTTATCAACTTCAGTTCTGGCGTTCCATCTTCAGAAATTATCCTAATGGCGGAAAACTTTTAAAATGTTGGACAGCACAAATGTCCAAAGATTATCTAAACGAGATCAGACTTTGACAAAAACAATTTTACTTCTGTCAGCCATTTTTATTGCTACTTACTTCCCTTACACAGTGAACTACATTGTCGCCACAGTAGTTGACGGCTTTAAAATTGACGGCAAGTTTACAAATTTGTACTCTATCATGTGGTCCAACTCTTTTACTCTAGAAATTGTCAATTCTAGTGTAACTGTCGTCATCTATTACAAGATGAGTACAAATTATAGAAAAACTTTCCGCGAGTCTTTATGTCTGAAACCTCCTAAAGTGAGTTTTGCCACGCAGAACTTTTCTGAAACAATCGGTGGCCCGAGGCAAAAATAAATAAGTAGAGGCCATGACTTCTTGGAATAATTATATAAAAGTCATGATATTCGTCAAAGTTTCATTTATTATTTTCTCATCACTAACGTATAAATGATATGCATCTTACCACAAATTAATATTTCACCGACTTGTATTTTTAAGAGAGCCCATTGGTCAATAGGGTCATAAGCAGTGACCTGTTTTTGTCTATGTCTAGGAATGTTCCTGCTGCCATGCAATGTCTTTTAATTTGGGTCTATATGTGCATACCTTAATAGATAGATAAATAAACTATGCGCCATAAACATTGTCTATTATCACAAAACCATTAATATGTTAATCACTTTAGACAGAAAAAAACATCAGACATTTGGTCGCCAGTCTTCAATTCGCCATCTTTATAGTTCTGTTTCTAGTGTGTCTATAAATAGAAATCAATTAGCATAGACTAACCAGATTCTTATATATTGAGAGCACCTTATAAACTTCGATGTCTCTTGGAAGCCAAAACTTACTTGCAGGCTCTGCCAAAATAATATAGTCTGGTGGCAATTGTTTAATTGGCGGCTATTGTTAGCTCAACTATTGGCTATTGTTTAAAGGGTGGCTATTGTTTGCTTAACTAGTGGTTATTTTTCAACTGGTGGCTATTGTTTAAATGTTAGCTATTGTTTGCTGAACTAGTGGTTATTGTTCAAATGGTGGCTATTGTTTTCTTAACTAGTGGTTATTGTTTAACTGGTTGCTATTGTTTAAATGTTAGCTATTGTTCGCTTAACTAGTGGCTATTGTTTAAATGGTGTCTATCGTTTGTTCAATTGGTGGCGATTATGTTATACATTGAAGATTATTTCCTTGGGATTTCATGAGAAAACCGAATAAATCAAAAGTATCTCTGTGCGGATCGAACCATGGACCTTCAAGTCAACATTGGGGCGGTTAGAGAGCACACCCATTTATCCATATTTAGATTATGACCATTTTATTTTTACCAGTTACTGAAAGGATGAGATGTTCTTCTCTCAGATCCTATAAGCCACTAATGGGATGGTTTTTTGCCCCTTTTTTTTTTATCTCCACCATAGGCTGATAGTGCAATCGTCATGGAATCACCACCAAGACATATGTAGGCAGTGGCGCAACCAGCAAAAAATGCTGGAGGGGGGGGCTCACATTATGAAAAAATACAGTTTGACAGTCTTTTTTGTAACTTTATAACATTAATTATGTATTGATGATTTGGCCTGGTTGCGCCACTGTATGTAGGTGATAGGAATTTGCCGGTAATCGAACTTGTACCCCACTGCATGCAGGTCGTGCTGCAGTGTGAATATCAGGCTTGTTAACAAAAGCGCCACCCATCATATTTTTAGAGCTACCTGTCATTATTTGTGGAAGACAGTAACATTTGTTTTGTTTTTTCAGTATTAGGAAGTTAACGATTGAATACACTTATAAGCCTGCTTGGTTAAAAGGACCCCCATTCACACATTAGAATTTTAATGAACTGATATTGTTACATACTCTGCACTTATCAAGACACAACAAAATAGACCAATGTAGAATAAATATAATTAGAAAATAACAAACGCATTCAATAAAAGCATCAGTCGTGTAATAATCTTGTTTTTAGGCACGGCCTCGGTGATGTCTACAATATTAGCCTCTTGGTTCTAGCAGTTACAGATTTAGCCGGACTCATCATGGCTGTTGTGTATGACATTGGAAACAACCCTTGCCAGATCTTCACTTTGACCCGTTTTAGAAGATGTGTCTATGTTTCTAGTGGCAGGTTCTAGCAGTGGCGTCACTGCTGGGGGGGGGGTGCGCAGGGTGAGGGCCGCACCGGATGACGCCATTTTAGAAGTGATATCAAAATGACCAGTTCTAAATTTCATAGCAGAAAAAACTCGATATAGTCGTTGTTATAACTCGATATAGTCGTTGTTATATCTCGATATAGTCGTTGTTATATCTCGATATAGTCGTTGTTATAACTCGATATAGTCGATGTTATATCTCGATATATTCGTTGTTATAACTCGATATAGTCGTTGTTATATCCGATCATAGTTAAATAAACATGAGCAGTACATGGTGCCACAATGCAGAGAAGTAGCACAGGGTACCACCGTGCGGATTGTCTGGAGCTTAGATAAATGAATAAAAATCCAAGTCACGTGGTTTTATAAAACTGGAGACGTAGCTTACAAACTCAGTTTAATGAAAGTAATATATTTTTTTCTGAAATACGGTCAGTCATAATATCGTTTTTATCGCTTAAGTATTTTAAAGTACGGTAAATTCTCACATGTCTAGTGCAGAAAAATTCGAAATATGTACAATAATTGCTCATGGTGGAAGTCTTGATGGGGGGGGGGGGGCAGTGACACTAATCATAGTGACGAAATGACCTTGAGCTGTAAAATTCTTTAGTTTTCATCAGGTATTGTATCCGGGACTCTCATGTCAATTGTCTCAATATCAGCACCTTTTTATTACAGAAGTATTTTTCTTCTTAACTATGATAAAAACGTTATTGTATCTGTCTAGATACTGTTTAATGTTATCTTTAAATACTTACCTTTTTTAATTAGTAATATTTATAGTAGTAAATATTATGTATCGTTAAATTATCGTAACTTGTTAAAAGTAGACTTATTCAATTATTTAATTATAACTGTTTTTATTTATAGTTAGTTTCAGGCCTGCTTTACCTTTGGAATTAAATAAGGTGTCCTTTTGTTTTCAGTAACTATAAGTGTGTGTGTGAGAGAGAGAGAGAGTGATGTCCCTGTAAGAATATAATATAATAATAGCAGTTTGGGCGCTGCGTTAAATCGAAAGTAAAGAATAAATATAACAGTATTCCAGTTTAAAATATAATCATGAAAAAATCGGATCTGCCCGAAACCAACAAATAACCTCGCCTGCCGATAAAGCCTAAGGGGATATAACTATATGCAAATATTTTGCAGGGTACAGCAAATGAGATATAATCTCTTACATGCTATAACCCACTGATGGGACGATTGATTGCATTGCATTTCTTTCATACCCATTATAGCTATTACATTATGGCTATTACATTATGGCTATTACATGGGAGATGTAGCGGGAACTCTTTAACCATGACACGACAAAAATCCTTCACTCCTCACTGGAGAGCGAACCAGAGACCCTCAGGTCGAAAGTGGAGCGCTTTTACCACACGACCACCCGTCCCCACAGTGACTACAAATAGATCATTACACTAAATGACCTTGACCCTGTGAAGAGATCCCCCTTTTACCCCATATAGCTGTGACGTAACGAGCTTAACTCGCGCTCGAGGGCACAATAACTTTGAGGCTCCACATTCGAAAAAACCATATAATATTATATGTAAATATACCATTTTACGTCCCATAGTGAGTAGCGTCCGGGGCATGATGCCCCCTCCCCCGCCAATGCCCACTTTTTCGCTACGCCTTTGTTCCCTTGGAGAACCATATATGGCGCACAAAGTAATATATACATGAATACATACATAGATCAACAAGTCTGTAAACTTTAACCAATAACTAACAACAAAATAACCGTAAAGTAAAAAAAAATAATAATATGATTAAAGTATGTAATTTTACTTCATTATTGTACAAGTAGAGTGCATAATTAACGAAAACTTTATAAGTGAGCGAAAAGTTAGTAACATTAAAAAAACATACACTTCAATTCAACATTGATAGTTA